>WJBH02000291.1:0-24045 GCA_013167095.2 Daphnia sinensis | reverse complement strand
TTTGCATGAAGATATATAGATATAGCCTGTACACATATAAAACTCATGGTATGATACTGTATACAGATCGAATACACTATGTGTATATGAATGCACTATACTGTATACAGATCGAATACACTATGTGTATATGAATGCACTATACTGTATACAGATTCAATACACTATGTGTATATGAATGCACTATACTGTACACAGATCGAATACACTATGTGTATATGAATGCACTATACTGTATACAGATTCAATACACTATGTGTATATGAATGCACTATACTGTATACAGATTCAATACACTATGTGTATATGAATGCACTATACTGTATACAGATTCAATACACTATGTGTATATGAATACACTATACTGTATAGAGATCGAATACACTATGTGTATATGAATGCACTATACTGTATACAGATTCAATACACTATGTGTATATGAATGCACTATACTGTATACAGATTCAGTACACTATGTGTATATGAATGCACTATACTGTATACAGATTCAATACACTATGTGTATATGAATGCACTATACTGTGTAGAGATCGAATACACTATCTGTATATGAATGCACTATACTGTATACATGTAGAAGTATAGATATTGGTTTTGAACCTGTTTGCATGAAGATATATAGATATAGCCTGTACCATATAAAAACTCATGGTATGATACTGTATACAGATCGAATACACTATGTGTATATGAATGCACTATACTGTATACAGATTCCATACACTATCTGTATATGAATGCACTGTACTGTATACATGTAGAAGTATAGAAATTGGTTTTGAACCTGTTTGCATGAAGATATATAGATATAGCCTGTACACATATAAAACTCATGGTATGATACTGTATACAGATCGAATACACTATGTGTATATGAATGCACTATACTGTACACAGATCGAATACACTATGTGTATATGAATGCACTATACTGTATACAGATTCAATACACTATGTGTATATGAATTAACTATACTGTACACAGATCGAATACACTATGTGTATATGAATGCACTATACTGTATACAGATTCAAAACACTATGTATATATGAATGCACTATACTGTATACAGATTCAATACACTATGTGTATATGAATGCACTATACTGTTTACAGATCGAATACACTATGTGTATATGAATGCACTATACTGTATACAGATTCAATACACTATGTGTATATGAATGCACTATACTGTATACAGATTCAATACACTATGTGTATATGAATGCACTATACTGTATACAGATTCCATACACTATCTGTATATGAATGCACTATACTGAATACATGTAGAAGTATAGATATTGGTTTTGAACCTGTTTGCATGAAGATATATAGATATAGCCTGTACACATATAAACCTCATGGTATGATACTGTATACAGATCGAATACACTATGTGTATATGAATGCACTATACTGTATACAGATTCAATACACTATGTGTATATGAATGCACTATACTGTATACAGATTCAATACACTATGTGTATATGAATGCACTATACTGTATACATGCAGAAGTATAGATATTGGTTTTGAACCTGTTTGCATGAAGATATATAGATATAGCCTGTACACATATAAAACTCATGGTATGATACTGTATACAGATCGAATACACTATGTGTATATGAATGCACTATACTGTATAGATGTAGAAGTATAGATATTGGTTTTGAAACTGTTTGCATGAAGATATATAGATATAGCCTGTACACATATAAACCTCATGGTATGATACTGTTACAGATCGAAACACTATGTGTAATGAATGCACTATACTGTGTACAGATTCCATACACTATCTGTATATGAATGCACTATACTGTATACGTAGAAGTATAGATATTGGTTTTGAACCTGTTTGCATGAAGATATATAGATATAGCCTGTACACACATATAAAACTCATGGTATGATACTGTATACAGATCGAATACACTATGTGTATATGAATGCACTATACTGTATAGATGTAGAAGTATAGATATTGGTTTTGAAACTGTTTGCATGAAGATATATAGATATAGCCTGTACACATATAAAACTCATGGTATCATACTGTATACAGATCGAATACACTATGTGTATATGAATGCACTATACTGTATACAGATCGAATACACTATGTGTATATGAATGCACTATACTGTATACAGATTCAATACACTATGTGTATATGAATGCACTATACTGTATACAGATTCAATACACTATGTGTAATGAATGCACTATACTGTATACAGATTCAATACACTATGTGTATATGAATGCACTATACTGTATAGAGATCGAATACACTATCTGTATATGAATGCACTATACTGTATACATGTAGAAGTATAGATATTGGTTTTGAACCTGTTTGCATGAAGATATATAGATATAGCCTGTACACATATAAAACTCATGGTATGATACTGTATACAGATCGAATACACTATGTGTATATGAATGCACTATACTGTATACAGATTCCATACACTATCTGTATATGAATGCACTATACTGTATACATGTAGAAGTATAGATATTGGTTTTGAACCTGTTTGCATGAAGATATATAGATATAGCCTGTACACATATAAAACTCATGTATGATACTGTATACAGATCGAATACACTATGTGTATATGAATGCACTATACTGTATACAGATTCAATACACTATGTATATATGAATGCACTATACTGTATACAGATCGAATACACTATGTGTATATGAATGCACTATACTGTATACAGATCGAATACACTATGTGTATATGAATGCACTATACTGTATACAGATCGAATACACTATGTGTATATGAATGCATTATACTGTATACAGATTCAATACACTATGTGTATTTGAATGCACTATACTGTATACAGATTCCATACACTATCTGTGCACTGTACTGTATACATGTAGAAGTATAGATATTGGTTTTGAACCTGTTTGCATGAAGATATATAGATATAGCCTGTACACATATAAAACTCATGGTATGATACTGTATACAGATCGAATACACTATGTGTATATGAATGCACTATACTGTATACATGTAGAAGTATAGATATTGGTTTTGAACCTGTTTGCATGAAGATAATATAGATATACCTGTACACTATAAAACTCATGGTATGATACTGTATACAGATCGAATACACTATGTGTATATGAATGCACTATACTGTACACAGATCGAATACACTATGTGTATATGATGCACTATACTGTATACAGATTCATACACTATGTATATATGAATGCACTATACTGTATACAGATTCATACACTATGTGTATATGAATGCACTATACTGTGTTACAGATCGAATACACTATGTGTATATGAATGCACTATACTGTATACAGATCGAATACACTATGTGTATGTGAATGCACTATACTGTATACAGATTCAATACACTATGTGTATATGAATGCACTATACTGTATACAGATCGAATACACTATGTGTATATGAATGCACTATACTGTATACAGATTCAATACACTATGTGTATATGAATGCACTATACTGTATACAGATCGAATACACTATGTGTATATGAATGAACTATACTGCATACAGATTCAATACACTATGTGTATATGAATGCACTATACTGTAAACATGTAGAAGTATAGATATTGTTTTGAACCTGTTTGCATGAAGATATATAGATATAGCCTGTACACATATAAAACTCATGGTATGATACTGTATACAGATCGAATACACTATGTGTATATGAATGCACTATACTGTATACAGATTCCATACACTATCTGTATATGAATGCACTATACTGTATACATGTAGAAGTATAGAAATTGGTTTTGAACCTGTTTGCATGAAGATATATAGATATAGCCTGTACACATATAAAACTCATGGTATGATACTGTATACAGATCGAATACACTATGTGTATATGAATGCACTATACTGTACACAGATCGAATACACTATGTGTATATGAATGCACTATACTGTATACAGATTCAATACACTATGTGTATATGAATTAACTATACTGTACACAGATCGAATACACTATGTGTATATGAATGCACTATACTGTATACAGATTCAATACACTATGTATATATGAATGCACTATACTGTATACAGATTCAATACACTATGTGTATATGAATGCACTATACTGTGTTACAGATCGAATACACTATGTGTATATGAATGCACTATACTGTATACAGATTCAATACACTATGTGTATATGAATGCACTATACTGTATACAGATCGAATACACTATGTGTATGTGAATGCACTATACTGTATACAGATTCAATACACTATGTGTATATGAATGCACTATACTGTATACAGATCGAATACACTATGTGTATATGAATGCACTATACTGTATACAGATCGAATACACTATGTCTATATGAATGCACAATACTGTATACAGATTCAATACACTATGTGTATATGAATGCACTATACCGTATACAGATCGAATACACTATGTGTATATGATGAACTATACTGCATACAGATTCAATACACTATGTGTATATGAATGCACTATACTGTATACACATTCAATACACTATGTGTATATGATGCACTATACTGTATACAGATCGAATACACTATGTGTATATGAATGCACTACACTGTATACAGATTCAATACACTATGTGTATATGAATGCACTATACTGTATACAGATTCAATACACTATGTGTATATGAATGCACTATACTGTATACATGTAGAAGTATAGATATTGGTTTTGAACCTGTTTGCATGAAGATCTATAGATATAGCGTGTACACATATAAAACTCATGGTATGATACTGTATACAGATCGAATACACTATGTGTATATTTATGCACTATACTGTATACAGATCGAATACACTATGTGTATATGGATGCACTATACTGTATACAGATTCAATACACTATGTGTATATGAATGCACTATACTGTATACAGATCGAATACACTATGTGTATATGAATGCACTATACTGTATACAGATTGAATACACTATGTGTATATGAATGCACTTTACTGTATACAGATCGAATACACTATGTGTATATGAATGCACTTTACTGTATACAGATCGAATACACTATGTGTATATGAATGCACTATACTGTATACAGATTCCATACACTATCTGTATATGAATGCACTATACTGTATACATGTAGAAGTATAGATATTGGTTTTGAACCTGTTTGCATGAAGATATATAGATATAGCCTGTACACATATAAAACTCATGGTATGATACTGTATACAGATCGAATACACTATGTGTATATGAATGCACTATACTGTATACAGATTCAATACACTATGTGTATATGAATGCACTATACTGTATACAGATTCAATACACTATGTGTATATGAATGCATTATACTGTATACATGTAGAAGTATAGATATTAATTTTGAACCTGTTTGCATGAAGATATATAGATATAGCCTGTACACATATAAAACTCATGTATGATACTGTATACAGATCGAATACACTATGTGTATATGAATGCACTATACTGTATACAGATTCAATACACTATGTGTATATGAATGCACTATACTGTATACAGATTCAATACACTATGTGTAAATGAATGCACTATACTGTATACAGATTCAATACACTATGTGTATATGAATGCACTATACTGTATACATGTAGAAGTATAGATATTGGTTTTGAACCTGTTTGCATGAAGATATATAGATATAGCCTGTACACATATAAAACTCATGGTATGATACTGTATACAGATCGAATACACTATGTGGTATATGAATGCACTATACTGTATACAGATTCAATACACTATGTGTATATGAATGCACTATACTGTATACAGATCGAATACACTATGTGTATATGAATGCACTATACTGTATACAGATTCATATGTGTATATGAATGCACTATACTGTATACAGATCGAATACACTATGTGTATATGAATGCACTATACTGTATACAGATTCAATACACTATGTGTATATGAATGCACTATACTGTATACAGATCGAATACACTATGTGTATATGAATGCACTATACTGTATACAGATTCATACACTATGTGTTTATGAATGCACTATACTGTATACAGATTCAATACACTATGTGTATATGAATGCACTATACTGTACCAGATCGAATACACTATGTGTATATGAATGCACTATACTGTATACAGATTCAATACACTATGTGTATATGAATGCACTATACTGTATACAGATCGAATACACTATGTGTATATGAATGCACTATACTGTATACAGATTCAATACACTATGTGTATATGAATGCACTATACTGTACACAGATCGAATACACTATGTGTATATGAATGCACTATACTGTATACAGATTCAATACACTATGTGTATATGAATGCACTATACTGTATACAGATTCAATACACTATGTGTATATGAATGCACTATACTGTATACAGATTCAATACACTATGTGTATATGAATGCACTATACTGTATAGAGATCGAATACACTATCTGTATATGAATGCACTATACTGTATACATGTAGAAGTATAGATATTGGTTTTGAACCTGTTTGCATGAAGATATATAGATATAGCCTGTACACATATAAAACTCATGGTATGATACTGTATACAGATCGAATACACTATGTGTATATGAATGCACTATACTGTATACAGATCGAATACACTATGTGTATATGAATGCACTATACTGTATACAGATTCAATACACTATGTGTATATGAATGCACTATACTGTACACAGATCGAATACACTATGTGTATATGAATGCACTATACTGTATACAGATTCAATACACTATGTATATATGAATGCACTATACTGTATACAGATTCAATACACTATGTGTATATGAATGCACTATACTGTGTTACAGATCGAATACACTATGTGTATATGAATGCACAATACTGTATACAGATTCAATACACTATGTGTATATGAATGCACTATACTGTATACAGATCGAATACACTATGTGTATGTGAATGCACTATACTGTATACAGATTCAATACACTATGTGTATATAAATGCACTATGCTGTATACAGATCGAATACACTATGTGTATATGAATGCACTATACTGTATACAGATCGCATACAATATGTGTATATGAATGCACAATACTGTATACAGATTCCATACACTATCTGTATATGAATGCACTATACTGTATACATGTAGAAGTATAGATATTGGTTTTGAACCTGTTTGCATGAAGATATATAGATATAGCCTGTACACATATAAAACTCATGGTATGATACTGTATACAGATCGAATACACTATGTGTATATGAATGCACTATACTGTATACAGATTCAATACACTATGTGTATATGAATGCACTATACTGTATACAGATTCAATACACTATGTGTATATGAATGCACTATACTGTATACAGATTCAATACACTATGTGTATATGAATGCACTATACTGTATACAGATTCAATACACTATGTGTATATGAATGCACTATACTGTATACATGTAGAAGTATAGATATTGGTTTTGAACCTGTTTGCATGAAGATATATAGATATAGCCTGTACACATATAAAACTCATGGTATGATACTGTATACAGATCGAATACACTATGTGTATATGAATGCACATACTGTATACAGATTCAATACACTATGTGTATATGAATGCACTATACTGTATACAGATTCAATACACTACGTGTATATGAATGCACTATACTGTATACAGATTCAATACACTATGTTATATTAATGCACTATACTGTATACATGTAGAAGTATAGATATTGGTTTTGAACCTGTTTGCATGAAGATATATAGATATAGCCTGTACACATATAAAACTCATGGTATGATACTGTATACAGATCGAATACACTATGTGTATATGAATGCACTATACTGTATACAGATCGAATACACTATGTGTATATGAATGCACTATACTGTATACAGATTCAATACACTATGTGTATATGAATGCACTATACTGTATACAGATCGAATACACTATGTGTATATGAATGCACTATACTGTATACAGATCGAATACACTATGTGTATATGAATGCACTATACTGTATACAGATCGAATACACTATGTGTATATGAATGCACTATACTGTATGCAGATCGAATACACTATGTGTATATGAATGCACTATACTGTATACAGATCGAATACACTATGTGTATATGAATGCACTATACTGTATGCAGATCGAATACACTATGTGTATATGAATGCACTATACTGTATACAGATCGAATACACTATGTGTATATGAATGCACTATACTGTATACAGATTCAATACACTATGTGTATATGAATGCACTATACTATATACAGATCGAATACACTATGTGTATATGAATGCACTATACTGTATACAGATTCAATACACTATGTGTATATGAATGCACTATACTGTATACAGATTCAATACACTATGTGTATATGAATGCACTATACTGTATACAGATTCCATACACTATCTGTATATGAATGCACTATACTGTATACATGTAGAAGTATAGATATTGGTTTTGAACCTGTTTGCATGAAGATATATAGATATAGCCTGTACACATATAAAACTCATGGTATGATACTGTATACAGATCGAATACACTATGTGTATATGAATGCACTATACTGTATACAGATTCAATACACTATGTGTATATGAATGCACTATACTGTATACAGATTCAATACACTATGTGTATATGAATGCACTATACTGTATACATGCAGAAGTATAGATATTGGTTTTGAACCTGTTTGCATGAAGATATATAGATATAGCCTGTACACATATAAAACTCATGGTATGATACTGTATACAGATCGAATACACTATGTGTATATGAATGCACTATACTGTATACAGATTCAATACACTATGTGTATATGAATGCACTATACTGTATACATGTAGAAGTATAGATATTGGTTTTGAACCTGTTTGCATGAAGATATATAGATATAGCCTGTACACATATAAAACTCATGGTATGATACTGTATACAGATCGAATACACTATGTGTATATGAATGCACTATACTGTATAGATGTAGAAGTATAGATATTGGTTTTGAAACTGTTTGCATGAAGATATATAGATATAGCCTGTACACATATAAAACTCATGGTATGATACTGTATACAGATCGAATACACTATGTGTATATGAATGCACTATACTGTATACAGATCGAATACACTATGTGTATATGAATGCACTATACTGTATACAGATTCAATACACTATGTGTATATGAATGCACTATACTGTATACAGATTCAATACACTATGTGTATATGAATGCACTATACTGTATACAGATTCAATACACTATGTGTATATGAATGCACTATACTGTATACAGATTCAATACACTATGTGTATATGAATGCACTATACTGTATAGAGATCGAATACACTATCTGTACATGAATGCACTATACTGTATACATGTAGAAGTATAGATATTGGTTTTGAACCTGTTTGCATGAAGATATATAGATATAGCCTGTACACATATAAAACTCATGGTATGATACTGTATACAGATCGAATACACTATGTGTATATGAATGCACTATACTGTATACAGATTCCATACACTATCTGTATATGAATGCACTATACTGTATACATGTAGAAGTATAGATATTGGTTTTGAACCTGTTTGCATGAAGATATATAGATATAGCCTGTACACATCTAAAACTCATGGTATGATACTGTATACAGATCGAATACACTATGTGTATATGAATGCACTATACTGTATACAGATTCAATACACTATGTATATATGAATGCACTATACTGTATACAGATCGAATACACTATGTGTATATGAATGCACTATACTGTATACAGATTCCATACACTATGTGTATATGAATGCACTATACTGTATACAGATCGAATACACTATGTGTATATGAATGCACTATACTGTATACAGATCGAATACACTATGTGTATATGAATGCACTTTACTGTATACAGATCGAATACACTATGTGTATATGAATGCACTATACTGTATACAGATTCAATACACTATGTGTATATGAATGCACTATACTGTATGCAGATCGAATACACTATGTGTATATGAATGCACTATACTGTATACAGATCGAATACACTATGTGTATATGAATGCACTATACGGTATACAGATTCAATACACTATGTGTATATGAATGCACTATACTGTATACAGATTCCATACACTATCTGTATATGAATGCACTATACTGTATACATGTAGAAGTATAGATATTGGTTTTGAACCTGTTTGCATGAAGATATATAGATATAGCCTGTACACATATAAAACTCATGGTATGAAACTGTATACAGATCGAATACACTATGTGTATATGAATGCACTATACTGTATAGATGTAGAAGTATAGATATTGGTTTTGAAACTGTTTGCATGAAGATATATAGATATAGCCTGTACACATATAAAACTCATGGTATGATACTGTATACAGATCGAATACACTATGTGTATATGAATGCACTATACTGTATACAGATCGAATACACTATGTGTATATGAATGCACTATACTGTATACAGATTCAATACACTATGTGTATATGAATGCACTATACTGTACACAGATCGAATACACTATGTGTATATGAATGCACTATACTGTATACAGATTCAATACACTATGTGTATATGAATGCACTATACTGTATACAGATTCAATACACTATGTGTATATGAATGCACTATACTGTATACAGATTCAATACACTATGTGTATATGAATACACTATACTGTATAGAGATCGAATACACTATGTGTATATGAATGCACTATACTGTATACAGATTCAATACACTATGTGTATATGAATGCACTATACTGTATACAGATTCAGTACACTATGTGTATATGAATGCACTATACTGTATACAGATTCAATACACTATGTGTATATGAATGCACTATACTGTGTAGAGATCGAATACACTATCTGTATATGAATGCACTATACTGTATACATGTAGAAGTATAGATATTGGTTTTGAACCTGTTTGCATGAAGATATATAGATATAGCCTGTACACATATAAAACTCATGGTATGATACTGTATACAGATCGAATACACTATGTGTATATGAATGCACTATACTGTATACAGATTCCATACACTATCTGTATATGAATGCACTGTACTGTATACATGTAGAAGTATAGAAATTGGTTTTGAACCTGTTTGCATGAAGATATATAGATATAGCCTGTACACATATAAAACTCATGGTATGATACTGTATACAGATCGAATACACTATGTGTATATGAATGCACTATACTGTACACAGATCGAATACACTATGTGTATATGAATGCACTATACTGTATACAGATTCAATACACTATGTGTATATGAATTAACTATACTGTACACAGATCGAATACACTATGTGTATATGAATGCACTATACTGTATACAGATTCAATACACTATGTATATATGAATGCACTATACTGTATACAGATTCAATACACTATGTGTATATGAATGCACTATACTGTATACAGATCGAATACACTATGTGTATATGAATGCACTATACTGTATACAGATTCAATACACTATGTGTATATGAATGCACTATACTGTATACAGATTCAATACACTATGTGTATATGAATGCACTATACTGTATACAGATTCCATACACTATCTGTATATGAATGCACTATACTGAATACATGTAGAAGTATAGATATTGGTTTTGAACCTGTTTGCATGAAGATATATAGATATAGCCTGTACACATATAAAACTCATGGTATGATACTGTATACAGATCGAATACACTATGTGTATATGAATGCACTATACTGTATACAGATTCAATACACTATGTGTATATGAATGCACTATACTGTATACAGATTCAATACACTATGTGTATATGAATGCACTATACTGTATACATGCAGAAGTATAGATATTGGTTTTGAACCTGTTTGCATGAAGATATATAGATATAGCCTGTACACATATAAAACTCATGGTATGATACTGTATACAGATCGAATACACTATGTGTATATGAATGCACTATACTGTATAGATGTAGAAGTATAGATATTGGTTTTGAAACTGTTTGCATGAAGATATATAGATATAGCCTGTACACATATAAAACTCATGGTATGATACTGTATACAGATCGAAAACACTATGTGTATATGAATGCACTATACTGTGTACAGATTCCATACACTATCTGTATATGAATGCACTATACTGTATACATGTAGAAGTATAGATATTGGTTTTGAACCTGTTTGCATGAAGATATATAGATATAGCCTGTACACATATAAAACTCATGGTATGATACTGTATACAGATCGAATACACTATGTGTATATGAATGCACTATACTGTATAGATGTAGAAGTATAGATATTGGTTTTGAAACTGTTTGCATGAAGATATATAGATATAGCCTGTACACATATAAAACTCATGGTATCATACTGTATACAGATCGAATACACTATGTGTATATGAATGCACTATACTGTATACAGATCGAATACACTATGTGTATATGAATGCACTATACTGTATACAGATTCAATACACTATGTGTATATGAATGCACTATACTGTATACAGATTCAATACACTATGTGTATATGAATGCACTATACTGTATACAGATTCAATACACTATGTGTATATGAATGCACTATACTGTATAGAGATCGAATACACTATCTGTATATGAATGCACTATACTGTATACATGTAGAAGTATAGATATTGGTTTTGAACCTGTTTGCATGAAGATATATAGATATAGCCTGTACACATATAAAACTCATGGTATGATACTGTATACAGATCGAATACACTATGTGTATATGAATGCACTATACTGTATACAGATTCCATACACTATCTGTATATGAATGCACTATACTGTATACATGTAGAAGTATAGATATTGGTTTTGAACCTGTTTGCATGAAGATATATAGATATAGCCTGTACACATCTAAAACTCATGGTATGATACTGTATACAGATCGAATACACTATGTGTATATGAATGCACTATACTGTATACAGATTCAATACACTATGTATATATGAATGCACTATACTGTATACAGATCGAATACACTATGTGTATATGAATGCACTATACTGTATACAGATCGAATACACTATGTGTATATGAATGCACTTTACTGTATACAGATCGAATACACTATGTGTATATGAATGCACTATACGGTATACAGATTCAATACACTATGTGTATATGAATGCACTATACTGTATACAGATTCCATACACTATCTGTATATGAATGCACTATACTGTATACATGTAGAAGTATAGATATTGGTTTTGAACCTGTTTGCATGAAGATATATAGATATAGCCTGTACACATATAAAACTCATGGTATGATACTGTATACAGATCGAATACACTATGTGTATATGAATGCACTATACTGTATACATGTAGAAGTATAGATATTGGTTTTGAACCTGTTTGCATGAAGATATATAGATATAGCCTGTACACATATAAAACTCATGGTATGATACTGTATACAGATCGAATACACTATGTGTATATGAATGCACTATACTGTACACAGATCGAATACACTATGTGTATATGAATGCACTATACTGTATACAGATTCAATACACTATGTATATATGAATGCACTATACTGTATACAGATTCAATACACTATGTGTATATGAATGCACTATACTGTGTTACAGATCGAATACACTATGTGTATATGAATGCACTATACTGTATACAGATCGAATACACTATGTGTATGTGAATGCACTATACTGTATACAGATTCAATACACTATGTGTATATGAATGCACTATACTGTATACAGATCGAATACACTATGTGTATATGAATGCACTATACTGTATACAGATTCAATACACTATGTGTATATGAATGCACTATACTGTATACAGATCGAATACACTATGTGTATATGAATGAACTATACTGCATACAGATTCAATACACTATGTGTATATGAATGCACTATACTGTAAACATGTAGAAGTATAGATATTGGTTTTGAACCTGTTTGCATGAAGATATATAGATATAGCCTGTACACATATAAAACTCATGGTATGATACTGTATACAGATCGAATACACTATGTGTATATGAATGCACTATACTGTATACAGATTCCATACACTATCTGTATATGAATGCACTATACTGTATACATGTAGAAGTATAGAAATTGGTTTTGAACCTGTTTGCATGAAGATATATAGATATAGCCTGTACACATATAAAACTCATGGTATGATACTGTATACAGATCGAATACACTATGTGTATATGAATGCACTATACTGTACACAGATCGAATACACTATGTGTATATGAATGCACTATACTGTATACAGATTCAATACACTATGTGTATATGAATTAACTATACTGTACACAGATCGAATACACTATGTGTATATGAATGCACTATACTGTATACAGATTCAATACACTATGTATATATGAATGCACTATACTGTATACAGATTCAATACACTATGTGTATATGAATGCACTATACTGTGTTACAGATCGAATACACTATGTGTATATGAATGCACTATACTGTATACAGATTCAATACACTATGTGTATATGAATGCACTATACTGTATACAGATCGAATACACTATGTGTATGTGAATGCACTATACTGTATACAGATTCAATACACTATGTGTATATGAATGCACTATACTGTATACAGATCGAATACACTATGTGTATATGAATGCACTATACTGTATACAGATCGAATACACTATGTCTATATGAATGCACAATACTGTATACAGATTCAATACACTATGTGTATATGAATGCACTATACCGTATACAGATCGAATACACTATGTGTATATGAATGAACTATACTGCATACAGATTCAATACACTATGTGTATATGAATGCACTATACTGTATACACATTCAATACACTATGTGTATATGAATGCACTATACTGTATACAGATCGAATACACTATGTGTATATGAATGCACTACACTGTATACAGATTCAATACACTATGTGTATATGAATGCACTATACTGTATACAGATTCAATACACTATGTGTATATGAATGCACTATACTGTATACATGTAGAAGTATAGATATTGGTTTTGAACCTGTTTGCATGAAGATCTATAGATATAGCGTGTACACATATAAACTCATGGTATGATACTGTATACAGATCGAATACACTATGTGTATATTTATGCACTATACTGTATACAGATCGATACACTATGTGTATATGGATGCACTATACTGTATACAGATTCAATACACTATGTGTATATGAATGCACTATACTGTATACAGATCGAATACACTATGTGTATATGAATGCACTATACTGTATACAGATTGAATACACTATGTGTATATGAATGCACTTTACTGTATACAGATCGAATACACTATGTGTATATGAATGCACTTTACTGTATACAGATCGAATACACTATGTGTATATGAATGCACTATACTGTATACAGATTCCATACACTATCTGTATATGAATGCACTATACTGTATACATGTAGAAGTATAGATATTGGTTTTGAACCTGTTTGCATGAAGATATATAGATATAGCCTGTACACATAAAACTCATGGTATGATACTGTATACAGATCGAATACACTATGTGTATATGAATGCACTATACTGTATACAGATTCAATACACTATGTGTATATGAATGCACTATACTGTATACAGATTCAATACACTATGTGTATATGAATGCATTATACTGTATACATGTAGAAGTATAGATATTAATTTTGAACCTGTTTGCATGAAGATATATAGATATAGCCTGTACACATATAAAACTCATGGTATGATACTGTATACAGATCGAATACACTATGTGTATATGAATGCACTACACTGTATACAGATTCAATACACTATGTGTATATGAATGCACTATACTGTATACAGATTCAATACACTATGTGTAAATGAATGCACTATACTGTATACAGATTCAATACACTATGTGTATATGAATGCACTATACTGTATACATGTAGAAGTATAGATATTGGTTTTGAACCTGTTTGCATGAAGATATATAGATATAGCCTGTACACATATAAAACTCATGGTATGATACTGTATACAGATCGAATACACTATGTGTATATGAATGCACTATACTGTATACAGATTCAATACACTATGTGTATATGAATGCACTATACTGTATACAGATCGAATACACTATGTGTATATGAATGCACTATACTGTATACAGATTCAATACACTATGTGTATATGAATGCACTATACTGTATACAGATCGAATACACTATGTGTATATGAATGCACTATACTGTATACAGATTCAATACACTATGTGTATATGAATGCACTATACTGTATACAGATCGAATACACTATGTGTATATGAATGCACTATACTGTATACAGATTCAATACACTATGTGTTTATGAATGCACTATACTGTATACAGATTCAATACACTATGTGTATATGAATGCACTATACTGTACACAGATCGAATACACTATGTGTATATGAATGCACTATACTGTATACAGATTCAATACACTATGTGTATATGAATGCACTATACTGTATACAGATCGAATACACTATGTGTATATGAATGCACTATACTGTATACAGATTCAATACACTATGTGTATATGAATGCACTATACTGTACACAGATCGAATACACTATGTGTATATGAATGCACTATACTGTATACAGATTCAATACACTATGTGTATATGAATGCACTATACTGTATACAGATTCAATACACTATGTGTATATGAATGCACTATACTGTATACAGATTCAATACACTATGTGTATATGAATGCACTATACTGTATAGAGATCGAATACACTATCTGTATATGAATGCACTATACTGTATACATGTAGAAGTATAGATATTGGTTTTGAACCTGTTTGCATGAAGATATATAGATATAGCCTGTACACATATAAAACTCATGGTATGATACTGTATACAGATCGAATACACTATGTGTATATGAATGCACTATACTGTATACAGATCGAATACACTATGTGTATATGAATGCACTATACTGTATACAGATTCAATACACTATGTGTATATGAATGCACTATACTGTACACAGATCGAATACACTATGTGTATATGAATGCACTATACTGTATACAGATTCAATACACTATGTATATATGAATGCACTATACTGTATACAGATTCAATACACTATGTGTATATGAATGCACTATACTGTGTTACAGATCGAATACACTATGTGTATATGAATGCACAATACTGTATACAGATTCAATACACTATGTGTATATGAATGCACTATACTGTATACAGATCGAATACACTATGTGTATGTGAATGCACTATACTGTATACAGATTCAATACACTATGTGTATATAAATGCACTATGCTGTATACAGATCGAATACACTATGTGTATATGAATGCACTATACTGTATACAGATCGCATACAATATGTGTATATGAATGCACAATACTGTATACAGATTCCATACACTATCTGTATATGAATGCACTATACTGTATACATGTAGAAGTATAGACATTGGTTTTGAACCTGTTTGCATGAAGATATATAGATATAGCCTGTACACATATAAAACTCATGGTATGATACTGTATACAGATCGAATACACTATGTGTATATGAATGCACTATACTGTATACAGATTCAATACACTATGTGTATATGAATGCACTATACTGTATACAGATTCAATACACTATGTGTATATGAATGCACTATACTGTATACAGATTCAATACACTATGTGTATATGAATGCACTATACTGTATACAGATTCAATACACTATGTGTATATGAATGCACTATACTGTATACATGTAGAAGTATAGATATTGGTTTTGAACCTGTTTGCATGAAGATATATAGATATAGCCTGTACACATATAAAACTCATGGTATGATACTGTATACAGATCGAATACACTATGTGTATATGAATGCACTATACTGTATACAGATTCAATACACTATGTGTATATGAATGCACTATACTGTATACAGATTCAATACACTACGTGTATATGAATGCACTATACTGTATACAGATTCAATACACTATGTGTATATTAATGCACTATACTGTATACATGTAGAAGTATAGATATTGGTTTTGAACCTGTTTGCATGAAGATATATAGATATAGCCTGTACACATATAAAACTCATGGTATGATACTGTATACAGATCGAATACACTATGTGTATATGAATGCACTATACTGTATACAGATCGAATACACTATGTGTATATGAATGCACTATACTGTATACAGATTCAATACACTATGTGTATATGAATGCACTATACTGTATACAGATCGAATACACTATGTGTATATGAATGCACTATACTGTATACAGATCGAATACACTATGTGTATATGAATGCACTATACTGTATACAGATCGAATACACTATGTGTATATGAATGCACTATACTGTATGCAGATCGAATACACTATGTGTATATGAATGCACTATACTGTATACAGATCGAATACACTATGTGTATATGAATGCACTATACTGTATGCAGATCGAATACACTATGTGTATATGAATGCACTATACTGTATACAGATCGAATACACTATGTGTATATGAATGCACTATACTGTATACAGATTCAATACACTATGTGTATATGAATGCACTATACTATATACAGATCGAATACACTATGTGTATATGAATGCACTATACTGTATACAGATTCAATACACTATGTGTATATGAATGCACTATACTGTATACAGATTCAATACACTATGTGTATATGAATGCACTATACTGTATACAGATTCCATACACTATCTGTATACATGTAGAAGTATAGATATTGGTTTTGAACCTGTTTGCATGAAGATATATAGATATAGCCTGTACACATATAAAACTCATGGTATGATACTGTATACAGATCGAATACACTATGTGTATATGAATGCACTATACTGTATACAGATTCAATACACTATGTGTATATGAATGCACTATACTGTATACAGATTCAATACACTATGTGTATATGAATGCACTATACTGTATACATGCAGAAGTATAGATATTGGTTTTGAACCTGTTTGCATGAAGATATATAGATATAGCCTGTACACATATAAAACTCATGTATGATACTGTATACAGATCGAATACACTATGTGTATATGAATGCACTATACTGTATACAGATTCAATACACTATGTGTATATGAATGCACTATACTGTATACATGTAGAAGTATAGATATTGGTTTTGAACCTGTTTGCATGAAGATATATAGATATAGCCTGTACACATATAAAACTCATGGTATGATACTGTATACAGATCGAATACACTATGTGTATATGAATGCACTATACTGTATAGATGTAGAAGTATAGATATTGGTTTTGAAACTGTTTGCATGAAGATATATAGATATAGCCTGTACACATATAAAACTCATGGTATGATACTGTATACAGATCGAATACACTATGTGTATATGAATGCACTATACTGTATACAGATCGAATACACTATGTGTATATGAATGCACTATACTGTATACAGATTCAATACACTATGTGTATATGAATGCACTATACTGTATACAGATTCAATACACTATGTGTATATGAATGCACTATACTGTATACAGATTCAATACACTATGTGTATATGAATGCACTATACTGTATACAGATTCAATACACTATGTGTATATGAATGCACTATACTGTATAGAGATCGAATACACTATCTGTATATGAATGCACTATACTGTATACATGTAGAAGTATAGATATTGGTTTTGAACCTGTTTGCATGAAGATATATAGATATAGCCTGTACACATATAAAACTCATGGTATGATACTGTATACAGATCGAATACACTATGTGTATATGAATGCACTATACTGTATACAGATTCATACACTATCTGTATATGAATGCACTATACTGTATACATGTAGAAGTATAGATATTGGTTTTGAACCTGTTTGCATGAAGATATATAGATATAGCCTGTACACATCTAAAACTCATGGTATGATACTGTATACAGATCGATACACTATGTGTATATGAATGCACTATACTGTATACAGATTCAATACACTATGTATATATGAATGCACTATACTGTATACAGATCGAATACACTATGTGTATATGAATGCACTATACTGTATACAGATTCCATACACTATGTGTATATGAATGCACTATACTGTATACAGATCGAATACACTATGTGTATATGAATGCACTATACTGTATACAGATCGAATACACTATGTGTATATGAATGCACTTTACTGTATACAGATCGAATACACTATGTGTATATGAATGCACTATACTGTATACAGATTCAATACACTATGTGTATATGAATGCACTATACTGTATGCAGATCGAATACACTATGTGTATATGAATGCACTATACTGTATACAGATCGAATACACTATGTGTATATGAATGCACTATACGTTATACAGATTCAATACACTATGTGTATATGAATGCACTATACTGTATACAGATTCCATACACTATCTGTATATGAATGCACTATACTGTATACATGTAGAAGTATAGATATTGGTTTTGAACTGTTTGCATGAAGATATATAGATATAGCCTGTACACATATAAAACTCATGGTATGAAACTGTATACAGATCGAATACACTATGTGTATATGAATGCACTATACTGTATAGATGTAGAAGTATAGATATTGGTTTTGAAACTGTTTGCATGAAGATATATAGATATAGCCTGTACACATATAAAACTCATGGTATGATACTGTATACAGATCGAATACACTATGTGTATATGAATGCACTATACTGTATACAGATCGAATACACTATGTGTATATGAATGCACTATACTGTATACAGATTCAATACACTATGTGTATATGAATGCACTATACTGTACACAGATCGAATACACTATGTGTATATGAATGCACTATACTGTATACAGATTCAATACACTATGTGTATATGAATGCACTATACTGTATACAGATTCAATACACTATGTGTATATGAATGCACTATACTGTATACAGATTCAATACACTATGTGTATATGAATACACTATACTGTATAGAGATCGAATACACTATGTGTATATGAATGCACTATACTGTATACAGATTCAATACACTATGTGTATATGATGCACTATACTGTATACAGATTCAATACACTATGTATATATGAATGCACTATACTGTATACAGATTCAATACACTATGTGTATATGAATGCACTATACTGTGTTACAGATCGAATACACTATGTGTATATGAATGCACTATACTGTATACATGTAGAAGTATAGATATTGGTTTTGAACCTGTTTGCATGAAGATATATAGATATAGCCTGTACACATATAAAACTCATGGTATGATACTGTATACAGATCGAATACACTATGTGTATATGAATGCACTATACTGTATACAGATTCCATACACTATCTGTATATGAATGCACTGTACTGTATACATGTAGAAGTATAGAAATTGTTTTGAACCTGTTTGCATGAAGATATATAGATATAGCCTGTACACATATAAAACTCATGGTATGATACTGTATACAGATCGAATACACTATGTGTATATGAATGCACTATACTGTACACAGATCGAATACACTATGTGTATATGAATGCACTATACTGTATACAGATTCAATACACTATGTGTATATGAATTAACTATACTGTACACAGATCGAATACACTATGTGTATATGAATGCACTATACTGTATACAGATTCAAAACACTATGTATATATGAATGCACTATACTGTATACAGATTCAATACACTATGTGTATATGAATGCACTATACTGTGTTACAGATCGAATACACTATGTGTATATGAATGCACTATACTGTATACAGATTCAATACACTATGTGTATATGAATGCACTATACTGTATACAGATTCAATACACTATGTGTATATGAATGCACTATACTGTATACAGATCGAATACACTATGTGTATGTGAATGCACTATACTGTATACAGATTCAATACACTATGTGTATATGAATGCACTATACTGTATACAGATCGAATACACTATGTGTATATGAATGCACTATACTGTATACAGATCGAATACACTATGTGTATATGAATGCACAATACTGTATACAGATTCAATACACTATGTGTATATGAATGCACTATACCGTATACAGATCGAATACACTATGTGTATATGAATGAACTATACTGCATACAGATTCAATACACTATGTGTATATGAATGCACTATACTGTATACACATTCAATACACTATGTGTATATGAATGCACTATACTGTATACAGATCGAATACACTATGTGTATATGAATGCACTACACTGTATACAGATTCAATACACTATGTGTATATGAATGCACTATACTGTATACAGATTCAATACACTATGTGTATATGAATGCACTATACTGTATACATGTAGAAGTATAGATATTGGTTTTGAACCTGTTTGCATGAAGATCTATAGATATAGCGTGTACACATATAAAACTCATGGTATGATACTGTATACAGATCGAATACACTATGTGTATATTTATGCACTATACTGTATACAGATCGAATACACTATGTGTATATGGATGCACTATACTGTATACAGATTCAATACACTATGTGTATATGAATGCACTATACTGTATACAGATCGAATACACTATGTGTATATGAATGCACTATACTGTATACAGATCGAATACACTATGTGTATATGAATGCACTTTACTGTATACAGATCGAACACACTATGTGTATATGAATGCACTTTACTGTATACAGATCGAATACACTATGTGTATATGAATGCACTATACTGTATACAGATTCCATACACTATCTGTATATGAATGCACTATACTGTATACATGTAGAAGTATAGATATTGGTTTTGAACCTGTTTGCATGAAGATATATAGATATAGCCTGTACACATATAAAACTCATGGTATGATACTGTATACAGATCGAATACACTATGTGTATATTAATGCACTATACTGTATAGATGTAGAAGTATAGATATTGGTTTTGAAACTGTTTGCATGAAGATATATAGATATAGCCTGTACACATATAAAACTCATGGTATGATACTGTATACAGATCGAATACACTATGTGTATATGAATGCACTATACTGTATACAGATCGAATACACTATGTGTATATGAATGCACTATACTGTATACTGATTCAATACACTATGTGTATATGAATGCACTATACTGTACACAGATCGAATACACTATGTGTATATGAATGCACTATACTGTATACAGATTCAATACACTATGTGTATATGAATGCACTATACTGTATACAGATTCAATACACTATGTGTATATGAATGCACTATACTGTATACAGATTCAATACACTATGAGTATATGAATACACTATACTGTATAGAGATCGAATACACTATGTTTATATGAATGCACTATACTGTATACAGATTCAATACACTATGTGTATATGAATGCACTATACTGTATACAGATTCAATACACTATGTGTATATGAATGCACTATACTGTATACAGATTCAATACACTATGTGTATATGAATGCACTATACTGTATAGAGATCGAATACACTATCTGTATATGAATGCACT
>WJBH02000290.1:0-183011 GCA_013167095.2 Daphnia sinensis | reverse complement strand
CCGGGGCCGGGGCCGGGGGCATGGGGGCGGGCGGGCGGGGCTGGGAGGGGCCGGGGGGGCGCGTGCGGCACGTGGGGCGCGTGCGGCGGGTGGGGCACGTGGGGCGCGTGCGGCGGGTGGGGCGCGTGCGGCTCGTGTGCGCGTGGGCGCCCCCATGGGCCAACAGCGGGCGGGGGTGTGTGTGTGTGTGTGTGTGTGTCTTCATCGGTGTGTGTGCGTGTGTCTTCATCGGTGTGTGTGTGTGTGTGTGTGTGTGTGTGTGTGTGTGTGTGTGTGTGTGTGCGTGGGGGCATGGGACACGGGGGCGGGCGGGCGGGGCGCGTGCGGCACGGGGGCACGGGGCGGGCGGGGGGGTTTATTGGGCACGGGGGGGGTTTATTGGGCTAGGGGGGGTTTATTGGGCTAGGGGGCGGGGTGCCATTTACTCCACAGTGGACCACATGCGCATGGACACGAGCTCGGCGGCGGAGCATGGGCACGGGTGCTGTTCGACATCCACGTTGTCGTAGTCCTCGAGCTCCGACTCACTCTCGTGGTCACCGACGTCCACCTCGGTGCGGGGCCGCTTGGCAACCTGGTACGTGTCGAGGTCGACCTGCAGGGGCTTGTCTTCGGGTCCGTCGAAATATGCCCAGGCTGCCCACTTCGCACGGCCGGCCAGCTTGTCGCCCATGTACATCTTCTCAAACGTCTCCCAGAACACCCGTGCCGCGTCAGCCTTGACCGGATTCTCCCACTGCAACTCGCCCACGTACATGTCCGCGGCACGGTGTCCCACCATCTCGGGCATGGGGATGTCGGCGTCGACCAAGTAGCCCTCCTCCAAGTTGTCGCACCAGTCGGAGTCTTGAATGCGCAGAGTGAGCAGGCGCACGCCCGCAGACGTGGGCCGAATAACAGCCGTGGCCTTGGCCGGGGTGATGTCTCGCAGGGCGTACACCGAGCGGTACTTGAAGTCACGGCGCATGGTGAGTGCTAGAACGTACCCCGAGACCTGTGTGATCGTGTAGGTCGTCTTTATGTCTGGCACGGGCGGCGGCGTGGGTCTTGTGCGCTTGGCCACGGATTGAGACATGGTGGCGTTGGTGCGCAAACGGAAGTACAAGGCGGAAGGTGTTTCTCAGAACAGCGTGGCGACAAAATGACAGTTTGTTCACAGCGTGGCCACTTTTATACCATTTATTCGCACATCAAAGGGCACACAGTGCCGCCAGAATCGATCGGGAAAAATAAATTGCGACCAGACATTTAAAATAAAACCCAACAGCCAATCAAATCGCTCCGTTGGGCGGTGTCAGCCAACCAATCAGGTTTACATAAACAACCACAAGCCATGGCCATACGGGGAGGAGTACGGCAGGTACGGTTCGTCCAGTATCGACCGAAAACCAGACCCACTAGCAACAGACTCGCCGGGAGCGGGCTGGGCGACAGGAGCGGGCTCGGGGACGAGAGCGGGCTCGTCCACAAACTCCCACTCGGGCATGGGCGCGCGGACAGGCCTTGGCGTGTAAGTAGCATGGCGGCGCAGCCAGTTCTTGACGGACACGGGCCACTCACGCCACGGCACCTCGGCGTCGTACAGGTCGCCGACCTCCTTGCTGGCAGCCCAGAACCGCTCGCGATGATGCCGCTGGTTCAGAGCCTTCCTGGTCAATGCCTCGTCATCGCGCGGTTCGCGTTTGACGGGGCCGGGCTGGCGGTGAAGAAAAACGTCGTGCTCCGACCCCTCGGGAATGCGCACATCCTTCCCCAGGTAAAGCTTCACAATCTCCTCGTACAGCCTTGCGACCTTTGCCCGATGACGAGACGCAGTAGATGCCCCGACAGGCAGTTCGTGTGGTCCAATGGGCTGCTGTGCCCACTCATCAACGTCGATCGGCAGTGCCATGGTTCTGTGAAAGTGAGCAGTTTCACAGCAAGCTCCGCCTTTTATGCGAGCTGCACAGTGCTCTTTACACCACTACACTGGTTTCATACAGGAGCATAGACGGGCACAAGGGAGAAAACCCGTAGCCAGGTACTGTCCACCCGTTGGTTTCAGGTAAAATTAACAACAACAGCCACGGTATATAAGCCACGGCCACAGAAACTTCAAGCCACTTTCACAATCACACGAAACCGAATCAACAAAAACAACAATGGAGGCCGCCACTACACATGCCATGTTCAACGTCAACCGCGCCAGTATGGGCTCCATGTCGACCATCAGCAAGATGGAGGTTGCACTGGCTAGCATCACAGACATACCCAATCCCACATCCGTCCACTGCCTGCTCCGCGTCTTGCATGGCCGCCTGGACGGCAGCCTGCGCTCGTTGCAGTACGGGCCGTTTCCACTGGGAACCATAACCGTCGACAGCGACCACAGCGGCCATCCCCGGGTCGCAGTTCTGTTCAGCCATGCACCCAACCAACCAGACGTGGAGATCGAACTGGTCAACTACACACCCGACTCCACCGCAGACACGGGCTACATGCTGTCGGTGACCGCCACCAACGGGCCCAGCGGCGACTTCTCCTTCATCGCCAACATGGAGTACGAAAACGGCGCACTGGTCCCCGAAGACAGCTCCGTGTCCATTGCCCACGCAGACCTGAACGTTCTAGACGGGTGCGACCTGTCACTGTTTCAGGAGGACATGGCCCTGACGTTTTTCGGCATCACACAGCCTGCTCAGTGAGCGGTGCACAGCAAATAAAAACACTTTATCCCGGTTTGGCTGCTGGTCATGGTATATATTCCATCCCCTGTCAATGTCCATTACCCGCTCCAAACGCAAGCGCACACACAGGCGTTACAAGCCCAAAAGATGCACCAGAAAGTCCCGTGCGTCACACTGCACGCGAAAACGGAGGCGCCCACGTGCCCGCCGCATACAACCATATGTTTATGTCATCCCCTGGTACCTGCGCAGTCGCGCCAGTCGATCCACTTATTCGCCAAGAATACCGCTTCCACCCAAGCCCCCTCGGCCCACGGCCCCCCCTGCCAATAGATTTGCCGCCCCCACGCCCCCCCAAGGGAGGACCCGCACCCGTTTACAATAACTAGGAACATCCTTTATGGGTTTCTTTTTCGTTTTTTGTGCAACGGCCAGATTCTCCCTCGCACTGGTCGTGGCAATGCGGACCTGCGGGCGTGCGGGATGCTGTTCCAGCACTCCTTACACAGCGCGGCGCCGTCGCATGGTTGGTTGTAGTTGACAATGAACAGCAGCTTGGAACTGTCCTGGTCATAGTCCGGGCACCGCCCGCAGTTTTCAGCCACATAGAAGTCACACGTGTCACGCACACCCTGAATGATGGGCCCCACGTTCTTGCAACCCACCCTCAAACCATGGGCGCGCGCCGTCGCACCGAGCCACCGGATATACTCAATCTGGTCCAGCCGAGTGCCCTCGCACTTACTAGGCCGCACATAGCAGTCGATGTTGTCGAACTCAATGCCGTCGCAGCCCATCGCCTTGGCCCGGCACACACGCTCCCGCATCACACGCTGCAGCTCCGGGTCTCGCCAGTGCGCGGCGCCAATGGAGTACTCCCCCGGATACGTGTTCCCGTTTAGCACACGGTCGGGAATGGCGCTGAAGTCAGCCCGCCACTTTTCGGCCGTGCCCGCAGACACGTAGCAGTACAGTTCATCGGCCCTGGTTCGGTAGTGTTCGAATTGCGGGGTTTTGTCCATGTCCAGAAACGCCCACTGGGCCCGCGAGGGGTTGTCGCATTGCGACCAAGCATCCATTATCCAGCTGCGGTGGGATCCATACGCGGCGGCGACATGCATCACCAGCACCGTCATGTAGTACGCGCCCATTACACATGACCAGAAGAATCGTGGCTGGCGGCCCGCTCCAGAAATCTAGGCACCTTGTCGGCAATTAACATCGCACGGATCTCCCGGTCCGCGTAGTCATAGAGGTCGACTGGGTGGTTAAAGTAGCGCTCCATGCATTGCGCACGCACGCGGGAGGATATGTTGACGCCGAACGGCGCCCCATCGATAATGTACAAGCCGTGGATCGTGCAGGCGAGGTAGTGGCTGGGCTCGGCTCGGTACCGTATCACAAGCTCGATGAAGTGGAGGTTCTCCACTGCAAACTCCGCCGCGAGGAACAACCGGAATTTCTCGCGCTGCTCAGGGTCAGCCAACAGCTGGTTCAAAGCACTGTTGCGTACGGGATGCTCCACCCGCCGGCCGAACAGCACGTGCCGAAACGCCACTAGTGGCATCACGTGTTGCACCACAACCGCAACCACAAACTCAACAATGAATATACACTGGATCGCGCTGTGCAGCGCCACGACGGGGTTGTGCCCCGTTCCGTACGTGTAGAGCGCGTACTGCAGCGACCCACCAACGATCCGCACCACCGCCAGCAGCACCGCCAGACTCGTCAACTGCAGCTTGATGTGCGCTGTGTCTGGGAAGCGGTGCGCAAACCTAATGACCCACACAAACACCCCACACGAAATCGCCATCACAACCCCCGTTATCAGTACCGCCACGTCATAGGCACGTATCTGGCCCGCTAGGTACACGTTCCCACACTCTGTCACAGGGCCGTCCAAGGGCTCAATGTTGCTGTATATGTAGTACAGAAACACCATTGTGTAGATGGCCCAGAATACACCAAACACACCGCGCAGCGTCTGCGTGGACACCATGTTGCCGCCCCCCCACTCCGGCTGGTCCCCCAACAACAGCCCCGTCTTGACCACCCGCAGTGCAACCACCGCGCACCGCGCAGCAAAAATAAACATGCTCGCAGACAGAAGAGTGAACAGTGGAAAAATAACAGCCCAGAAAAACGTGTACGGCTGGGACAAGCCCTCGCTGCCAGGCAAGCGCTGCGTGCCTATCAGCATCCGCACCGTGTAGCACACGCAGCTCACCCCCAGCGCAATGGTCAGCGCGAGCGCCATGCGGGGCTCTTGGCAGTAGATGGGGTACTGTGCGCGTTTGGACATGTACACCCAGCACACAGGAATCGCCAAGGCCACGGCTGTCGGTGTGCCAAATGCGTAGACAAGTGCAATCACATCCGTCGCCATACACTGGACACGGAAAGTTTCCGCGCACGTCTTTGGCAAAATGTGCCAAAGCCGACCACACAGCATTGGTCATCACGAGGAGGGTTTCGTGAGCGACGTCGCGCAGTCACGGCTGATGGCGCGCACACGCCCGTGGATAAAGGCGCGCGCGCCGGCTGGCTTTCGGCGAGAGGGCTTGCTGTAGAACCACCGGTGCCACTGCAGCGGCGTCCACCGGTGCTTCATCATGCCGTCCAGCATGATCTGCAGCCACAGGAAGCACTTCCCGGGCACTCGAGTGTACGCGTCGCGGTCGCTTTTTGGGCCCAGTGCGCCAAACTCCACGTCCTGCGGAGGCCGAAACCGCCTCGACACAGTCGCCTGCGGACTGAACCGGAGCTTGTTCTTGGCACACGCTGCCCGCACGTGGCGCTCGAGCGCCGCGTACAGCTGCCGCATGCCCAAGCGGCGCGACGTCCTCGCATACAGGCCCACGTCACGCGCCACGGGCAGACCCCGCGAGTCCACCCAGTGCACAGTGTCGGTGTTCGCCAAGTACAGGAGCGCGACGTGGTGGTCAAACTCGCCGTCAGCCCACAGGTCAAGCGCAACCACGTAGTCGGTGTCGCTGCGTGTCAGGTCGAGCGGGGGGAGCGGGAGAACAGCGCGCTTTTGCACCACATCCACGCGAAACGCAGATCGCAGGGCTTTCATGGGGCGTGGGTAGTGGCGTGGGATGCAGCCAGGGGTGTTGACAATGCTTTGAACGGCTGGCAAATACTTCGCGGGGTTCATTGGGATTCGCGGGATTATGAAAACTGAATCCCGCGCACACGCGCTGTTTATTGCTTTCATGACGGGTACCGTTTCATCCAAACCAGTGATTGGCGCTTGGCATACTAGAACCATCTAGACGCGGTTTGATTGGTCACGGGGCGCAATAAAATAATAAAATAAAATCCCTTTACTCGGTGTCGGTTTGTTCAAGTTGCCCCATGAGCAGGCGGATCCGCGTGAGGTGCGGCTCGGGTGCGTGGACCCGCGCAAAGTCCCACACCACCGGGGTGTGCACTATCATGTCAAGCAACCGCGCATAGTACTCGGGGTTCTGCGTTTCCGCCCGCGACAGCGACGCCACCACCATGGCCAGGTCAAGTGCCCGCACGGATTCTTCGCTCCGGCCACCGCGCAGCGTGTAGCCAATCAAGTGCTGGTACTTGGCCAGCGTCGCCTCGACCAACCGCGCCACCGTGTTCTGCGCATACACGCCCGGGTTGTACCGGATGCTGTTGGCCGGTTTGCTGAGCCGGTCGTCCTCCGCGAGGCGCTCCATCTCCTCGCAGCACCGCGGCCCGCTCCATCCCTCTGCCGCGCCCCGGGCCATGCACAGCAGCCACAGCGTGCAGTAGGACGTGCACGCCATGTCCCGCTGCACCGTTTCCGTTGCAATGTACTGCGGCCCCCCGCGCCCACACGTGTCTCTGTAGGTCACAATGCTCCAGTCCGCCGTCGCGCCCGGTGGCATCAGGGCCGTCAGCGCTTCCTTGACGAGGAGCGAGTGCAGCTCCGCAGCCCACCGCGTCCCGATGTACGGGTCAAACGCATAGACCGTGCGCGTGGCCCTGTCGAATACAACCGCCGTCGAGTGACCCGGCCCGTCCTCCGCCTCCAGCTGCTTCTTCTTCCTCTGCTGAAAGAAGTCGTACTCGAACCACCCCTCGTCGAATTCCGCCCCGTGGGACCGCAGAATCACAAACCGCAGGAACGTCACCAGCCGCGTCGCCGTCTCGTGCGGCCCCAGGAAGCACGCTATCCGCGTCTGGAACAGGCACGGGTCACACACAAGCATCCCGGCAAACTCGCCCTCGGCGACCCTCTTGATCTCCCGCTCGCTGTCGTCCACGCTCGGAACCGCCGGTCGGAGGTCCATCTCGAACACGCAGTCTTCCCTGTCCGGCCTGATGTCCGTGTTGTCGTAGAGCACGATCTCCGGCTCCAGCAGCCACGACGGCGTCGCCACGCGCGGATAGCGCTCCTGGATGTGGTCGTAGCACGCCGCCGTGTTTTCCACCGAGAATTCGCTGAACCGCGCGTGCCGCGACCAGTAGCGGTAGTCGCCCCCCTCCACGCCCGCGAGACCCACAAGCTCACTCACCGCGTTCCCCATGCCACACCGCGCATATTTCAGAGACGCCCATGGGAAAGCTTTAATTAAGGCACTTTCGTGCGGGCACGGCGTTTCAAGTTGGCTCCGGGCCAACGTGTCTACCCAAACCAACAATCAGCGGCAATGTGTCCCCTGCGCCCGCAGTTGAAACACTTCCCACTACGAGGACAACGAGGCGCAATGTGCCCGGGCTCGCCACAGGCGAAGCACTCAACCTCACTCTCACTGTCACTGCTGCCTGCATCCCAAATAGCCCGTGCTGCTGCCGCTAGCACAGCCGACAGCCCGCGCACACGCTTGGACGGACTAGGAGTGCTGTGCGCCCCAGGGCGCTTTCTAGGTGTGTCCGGAATCACGCCCCCACCCACCCATGTGTCATAGCAAGTCGCATCACACCCCACCGCAAAGTGCCCGTTTCGCCCACACCTAGCACACAGGTCAAACAGCGTCGCCCCGTGCCGCACCACGTCGCGCCGGTCCTCGTCGCTCAGCGCCACCATGGCCCAGCTGCCCCCGCGCACCCGGTCCACGCCGTGCTGGCGCATCATGCGCAGCGTCTCCTCGTTCTCGTGCAGCCCCGACTGCACCGGCTTGACGGCCATCACAGGTTGCGTGTCGAGCGGCTGGTGCACGCAGGTCCACTCAGCACCTCGCCCGTCGCGGTGGTCGCGCAGCCGCTTAGGCACGTTGGCGGACTTGCCCACATAGTAGCAGTTGTCGCGGAGGGCGAGGATGTAGACGCGGTCGCTCATGTTTGGTTTGCGTCGAAATGCCGAGAAAAAGACAAGGCGCGGCCTTTTATACAGATGGTTTAATGGAAGGCCCACAAAGCCATATTTAGTCAACCCGCACCAATGACCAGCTCTTACTGGGGGCAGCGCCCAGTTAACCCGCAACAACGACCAGCTCTTACTGGTGGCGGCGCCGCGTTTTGATTGGTCGGTTTTATCGTACGATTTTTATTGTTCCCACGTGGGGTACATAAACCAAGTGCGCACCAAATCAGTTCATTGTAGTCCATTTTATGCAATAAGTAGCCACTACCAACTTCCATACAACACCACATCAAGATGGGCGACAACATGGACGACGAGGCGCAGCGCGAGCGGACGCGACTGATTATAGAGGAGATCCAAGAGATCAGACGGGTGCGCCAGGAGATTGAACGGGATCGCGAACGGGAGCGCCAGGAGCACCAAAAGCGTGTACAGGAGCTCGAACGGGAGCGCCAGGAGCACCAAAAGCGTGAACAGGAGCGCCAGGAGCTCGAACGGGATCGCGACAGGTTGGTCCAGTTGTGCGAACTAAAGCGCCAGGAGCGCGAAATTGAGCGCCAAAATGAGCGCCTAAAGCGCGAACGGGTGCGGCGGGAGCACCAAGAGCGCGAAGCGAAACTTCAGGCACAGGTTAAGGCGCTCATGGCGGCCGCCCAGAGAAGGCAGCAGCTCCGCGACGCCCGCGACGCGGAGAGGCGCGCCGAGGTCCTGCCGCATGACCACGAGGACGTGGCCGTGCAAGATTTCGACGTGTACCTGTCCGACCGCGTGGCCAAGCTGGCTAGTCGGCGTTTTGATTGGTAGTTCGATCCTGTTACACAGCTGTTACATATTACACAGCTGTTACAACCCCACATAATTTAGTGCGGCACTTGTTTATTGCTCACGACCCACAATAATCTGCTCGAGATTTACATGGGTTGCCATATGATACATCCAATTTGGATACGTTTTGAATGCAGAATCACACCCCGGCTTGGGACACTTGTATGGGCGTTCACCGGTATGTGTTCGCATATGGATCCTCAAGGTCTCGGACAATCGAAATGCTTTGTCACAGCCTCCCCATGTGCATCTATGCGGACGCTCGCCGCTGTGAAGCCGCAGATGGTCTTTTAGTTTACTTCGACGATTAAAGCATAACCCACATTCAGAACAAGGAAAAGACACCAAGGGTTCGTCGCCGTGTTTTTGCACATGCTCCGCCAATCCAGCACGCGTTGTGTATTTTGCAGTACAGTCCTCGTGCTTGCACTCATAGAAAGGGCCGGTGTGAAGGCGCATGTGCGTATTAAGGTGTGCTTTCTGCTTGAATGCCCATGAACATTCGGGCCAAGAGCATTTCCACGGTCGACTAGGATCCATCATCTGATGCACGGAAAAAATAACAACGCCTTCGGACTTCCGGTGTGGCCCCAAATGTCTCATACCCAACCCCACATGGGTGCATCATGGGTGCATCAGATCCGATTCTCCATACCCAAACCACAGCACCGGATCCGATTCGCCACGCTCTACCCCAGCTACACACGATTCACCCTCCCGGTAAAAATGAATGCAAATTTCACACATTTAACCACGACATAGTCATTTTCCGGTATTTTCGAACCAACAATCCGGCATTCGAATCAGTAAATCACATGAATCGCTGGAATCGCTGGTTTCTGGACAGCCCCCAAAACACACGACACCGGGTCGACCATGAGTTTACATATTTCCTTGACTATTAAGAAATAAGTGATTCTTGTGATTTACTGATTCAAAAAGGTTTTACAGACTCAAATAAACGGGGTTATGTGGTCCCCAAGTGGGAATAATCGATATTTTGGGTTCATTTTTACCGTTCCGTAAATCGGATACGAGTCACATAGAGCCCCGATGAATCAATGCGGGGTCGACTCACATGTACGCACGTCCCTCTCACTTTGATTTGGGTTCATTGCAGAAATTCTATAACAAACTGTATACCCGGTTTATCACTACCGGGTTTGTTATCGTGCTGTGACTGGATCCACTTGTAGATACTGCTTTCAACTGTAAATCTCACCCCAAGGCTCTAGCTTTGCAAAAAAGCCATAACATATGCATACATTTGTGCTGTGTGTAACAACGTAACAGGTGTAACGACGTAACGACTGTAAGTAGAATTCACAACTTGTCCCCCCAGAGACGGTTGCTATGGTAACAGCCAATCAAATGGCGTGGTTCAACCACCCCCCACCGATTAATTCCTCTACTTACAGTCATTACAATTAAGAAGTTCTCGTTACAGTAGTTACAAGGATGAAAACAACGCAATCTGATTGGTTGGTTTTTCTGATTACAACTAGTTACACTCTCGTTACCAATTACACTCTCATTACGGCTCGGCTAGACTAGAACCTGAATGCGGTCTAGGACATAGCAACCCATGACGCCAGACACAGTATCGCATCCCTCAGCGCCAAAGGTGATAGATGCAATGCGAGTACTCTTCACTTTGCCAAGAATAGCAGTCACCGCAATACCAAAGTCCCGCTGAGTCGGTCGTTTGGCCTTGTCGGGGGTGTTTAGCTCCCACCATGTCTGGTATAGCTTGAACAAGGCCGAAGGCGTGACCCTTGCCCCGTCATGAAAGTCGGGTATATCCTCCAACCCATTCTCTCGATTGAACAAATCGCGCAAAAACTGCATCTCCATAGGTCCACTGAGATCTTGCAGATGCCGCTTGAGAACCGTCATCGGGGGAATTACCCTACTCGCATCAGACACGGGGACTCTCATGAACCACTGGTACAGATGCTCCAAGGCCGGACACCCAAGGCTGTAGCTCTGCACCAAATCACGGAAATACCTCTCATCACCAACCCGCTTGTCGGACACTTCCATACACGCATAGCGGCGGTCAGTGCGGCTGACAGGGATGGGATGCTGTTCGTTGGACATCAGAATCCACCGCTCACAAGACTTGACCTTGACTGCGTCTATGCCCTTGGACTCATAGGTCATGGTGTCGTCCGTGATAAGGGTCTTGAGGTGGTTTGGGGTCCGATGGCTTTTTCATAAGTGACTTCATTACACACCACCAAAAGCTTGAAGGTGATGCCGACGTTGAAACGTGTGGCTAGGCGGTCCTCTGTCTCAACCACGCCAACCAAGTCATCGCCCAGTATGTTCTGAATGATCTTCACAAACACATTCTTACCGGTACCTTCGATGCTGCGCATGAGCCACGCAGACTCTGGTTTGCGAGCGGGGTATTGAAACAGGTGCGCAAGCCACTCGACAACATAGGCAAAGAGCCTTCCGTCCCCAGAGCATATCACGTCTTTTGCATGCGCCTTGAAGCCCGCAACAAGTGAATCGTCTATGACAAACTCTGGATCATACACAAATTTGAACCCCGGGAAGTTATTAAACGCACGGTTGTGGATGTCGGTGTAGACAGGGTTACGCTGTCTCGTTTTCGGATCGGGGTCGCTGGGATCGAAGACGATGCCTCCATAGTACACCAGAATTCCGTCGCTGTCGTCGATGTAAGAGGATCCTCTGTACATATACACCCCATCCTTGGTTGAAGGTCCTCGCTTGACCCGGAAATTGTACTTGGACAACATGTCGACCACCTTCTCTTTTGACTTAATCTGGTGGACAAACCTTCCGTCTTTAAACCGTTTGTAGATGTAGACATTGTCGGGGTTGGAAAAAGCCACCAGAGTGCGACAGAACGCGTGCACCTGCTGAATGGTCCACGTGTACCGACCAACAACATCTGGCTGTAACCAGTTGTTTCGAGTGCCCACGAGCTGTTCAAATTCCTCGTACGCTAAACGGAGTCGCTGTTCGTTCTCCGTCATGTCAACATCCATCATAGAATATACCGACTCCATCTTATGTATTGTGGTAGAAAATAAATGCCGGGAGTAGCCATGGGGCGCTTTTATACCCGTGGTTTTGAAAGAAAGCCGGGGTGTTCACACTCGATGTGTCTGTTGAGGGTAGTTGACCGCGCAAAAGCAGCGCGACATTGCTCCACGGGGCATTGAACCGACCCGAAGTGTACTGCCTAGAAGCCATGTCACCGTGCATGATGCGCCGGTGGTTCCACAATGCTGAACGATAGGAAAAGGTGGCAGAGCATGTTTCGCACACATAGGGGCGTTGGCCTGAGTGCGCTTTGAAGTGCACGTTCATTTCGTCACTGCGAGCAAAGGCGGCAAAGCAGCCTGGATGTGGGCAAGAATGGGGTCGGTCGCCGAGGTGTGCATGGGCGTGTCTAGCTAGGCTGTATTTTGAAGTAAAGGTCTTGGTGCATTGCGAGCACGCATATCGTTTTGATTCCTTGGAATCCACTTGTGTGGTCTGTGGCTTGCAAGGAAGATCCATTGCTAGCCAATGCAAAGAAAAGAAACCGAGCACCAAAATGGCGCGCCTCTACACGCGTCTACCGCTCGCCTCTACACATGTCTACAACTGTCTACACGCGTCTACACATGTCTACAACTGTCTACACACGTCTACATCTGTCTGACGGCAGAACGCTTCGAACGCAGCGCGCAGGTTAGTTAATCACACCCACAGCAATGGCACTCCGATGGGACACAGAGAAGATCGAGACCAACGCGCAGCTGGAGCACCTCCTCGACGAGTTTGCCGCCGACACCCGCATAACGCTCGTCAACAACGCACCGGAGCTGGGCGAGAACGTCACGGTGTGGGACTTTGCATCGCGCGACGCGCACAGCATCGCACACCGCATCGCGTTCCCGGTGCCCCGAACGGGGGAGATACTGAGCGGGCCCATTTCTGCCGTGGGACGGTTTACGTTCCCCAACCGCAGCGCGGGGTATCTGCCCAGCCACCCGGCCATGGGCGCGTCGCCGACCAACCCGTTCTACAGCTTCGAAATCATCATTGACGACCAGAAAACCACGGACGACATCAGCGTGATGAACATCGACGGCGCGTGGGTGTTTTGGGACAACCTGGACGAGGAGCTGGAGGAGATGTACGCGAACTACCCCCGCGAGCGCAACGACGACGAGGAGTGGGACGACGACGACCCCGAGATCCCCAACCCGCCGGAGCACCACCCCTACGACAGCGACATCGCTCGCCACCCCGGCACCAACATAGTCAGCATACACGACTCGTACGACGACGACGACTCGGACGAGTACATCGAGACCATGCAGCGGCGGGCGGCGTGTCACGCGCGCATGCCGTACTGGACCATGCCGGCGCTGCTGATCGAAAGCCGCGTGTCGTTCGACCCGTGGACGCCCAAGTCACGGCTCTCGGGCATTGCGTATCTCAACTACGTCGGGCAAACGGTGCCCCGGGACGTGCCGGCGGGGGGCATCGACGGCGCGGTGGAGCGGTTCCAAGCGTGGTGGGCTAGCCAGCTCGACGCGATGGGCACGTGCTGGGGCTGGATGAGTTCAATATGCTGGGCCGAGATGCAATCACAAGCGCCATGTACGGCGACCACCGCACCAACCAGCCCTTTAAACCAGATCCCTACAATCCGGGACCTGTGCCCCGGCTGTCCGCGAGGGACGAGCACACAAAACCCAACCCAGCCACGCCCCTCTGGACCAACGAGGGCGACACGGGACACGCGATCTGAAGTTTCCAGAAAGTTTATTCGGCGCCCAGCGCCTACTCGCGGATGATGGTTCCGCCACAAACAACGCTCACCCCACGACATGGCGCCGCAGGAAGTCCACGGGGTACACCTTGACGGGCCGCATGTCGCCGTTGACCATCATCAGCGTGGTGGGCGGGTCGGCGCCGCGCTCGGCCCTCCACAGCTGGCTGACGCGCCGGCCCACGGCGCTGGCGCTCTGGCGCAGCCCGTGGTCGACAAGGAACTTGCCCACGGTCACCTGGTCGACGAGTGCCGGGCCCTCGATGGCGCGCACGGCTGTGCCAGTGGTCGGCACCAGCACGTTGGCCACGGCGTCGGTGAGCAGCATGCGCATGCGCGGGTCTGTGTCGAGGCCAAACTCCTCCAGCAGACCGCGGTACAGGCCGATGTTCTCCATCTCCAGGCGCCGCACGTCCGCCTCCATGCGGCGCAGCTCAGTCGCCTCGCGCTTGAGCCGCAGCACACGCTCGTCCTCCAGCTCCTCGCGGCGGCGCTTGCGGTCGGGTGTCTCCTCGGTGCCGTTGCGGAAGAACTCGCGCTCCTCGGGCGTGCTGTTGTCGAAGCGCGCCTCGATCTCGTCAATGAGTGACAGGTCACCCGACAGCAGGCGTGACATGTACTTGGCAGAGGTCTTGCGGAACTCGTGGGCGCGCTTGCGGGCAACAAGTAGATGATCTCGAGGAGCACGGGGAAGGGGGCCACGGGGGTCAGTTTGCCCTTGCCATTGATGCGGAGTTGGTCAGTGCGCCTTACCAACTCCACAATTGCCGGGTCCGTTGATTGTTTCATCTGACACCACGCTTCCTTGGCGGCACCGACCCCAATAGGCAGCGCCATCGCATCCAAGACACTTCCCTTCCGAGTATCTGCATCCACGCGGAAGTCGACGTCCTTGAACTGGGGGAACTCCTTGTGCAGAAGCGACATGTCTACGTTGCTCTGTGCGCTGGCCATGCTGTGCGAGACTGGCAACTCCTGCACAGCGTTGCGTCTTTTTATACCCAGCGGGGCCCTCGATTCACACACAACACACACACCGCCCATGCAAAAACACACCGGTTTGCTCAGCAAAATCAAGTTTATTTGGGCGCACTGCTTGCTCGCGGCGCCCACCGCGCGGGCCTAGGCATGCCTGTTTTCGGCCAGATACACGCCCAGGGCCATGACGACCGGCGCCAGAATCAAGAACCAGCGGATGGTCACGTTGTCGCAGACGATGAGCGGCCCCGCGGGCAACACGGGCGGGGTCCCGCCCGCCTTTTTCACTGCATCGGCCAGCTGGGCGGCGTCCTCCGCGGCCCGCTTGCGCTCGTCGCACACGACGACGGAAAACGCGAAGATTGTGAAGGAAATTGCAACTGCCAAGAACCAGTACCACGATGCCATGCCAGACGGCGAGATTAAGTGCGGGCAACACGGCCGAAGCCGGGATTCGGGTTTATTGCGCAGCCCGTGCCACTAGCACGGAACGTCCCCGGCGACAAAGGCGGACCCTCCCCAGGACTGCCGCACCCACGCCGCGTACTGGACAGCCGTGCACACGTCGGGGCGCGGGTGGTTGGCCAGCGCGAAGCCGCAGCGCGGGCACAAGTGGCGGTAGGTGGCGGCGACGCGGCGCACGATCTCGCATACGTCTTCGGGGCTCAGGGCGTCCTCCGCCCACTGGCCACCGCGCGCGCGGCACAGGCCGTGGCGGTACATGAGGCGGGTGGCGCGGTCGTTTGCGTCGCTCTGGTCCTCGCGGCGAAAGACGTCCCGCAGCTCCCAGCCACTGAACCTGCGGGTCCACGTCGAGCCCAGACCCGCATTGTGGCGCGCCACCACCTCCTCGAGGCGGGGGCCCTCGAAGCGCGTTTCATGCACGCCGACGAAGTACACCTGGTGCGGGTAGTACGGGCAGCCGTCGGCACGCAGCAGATACACAAGGGAGGACATGCTTGTGACTGTGTCCAAGTCAGTGTGTGAAATGAGGGTCTTGGTCCATGCCGCGGCCTTTATAGCCCCACAAGCCAATAAATACCACGCACATGTCAAACACGCAGGCTTTATTGCACTACCAGACGACACCAGAGCACACAGTGCCCTACGGGATCCCGACGGCGGCCTGGAACTCGTTCTTCTCGCTGTCAAACAGCTTGACCCACCGCGGGTAGAAGGGAGAGGGGCAGGCGCCGTCGTCGTGGTGGCGAACGGGCCCAGCACACCGCTTGCACAGACGGTCGGGGTGCATGGTGGCGTACCTCTCCACGATGTCGCGCACGTGGTCGACGGTCAAGTCGAATTCGGGCCAGCAACCACCCCGCACGGAGTTGAGGCCACAGCGTTCCATCAGGCGGACGGTGTGCCGCTCGGCCATCCACTCGCCGCCCGGGTGGGCGTCACCCACCCGTCTCCAGTTCTTGAACTTCCGGGTCCACGACGTGCCGCAGCCTGCGTTGTGCCTGTTGATTCGTCGGCGCTGCGGCGGTCACCGAGAACGTGCCAACAAAGTAGACAAACTCGCCCATGCCCAGGTGCTGGGTCGGGTTGTGAGCGCGCATCACATAGAAATATGGACCCATATTGGCTGTGGGTGTCGCTCTGTTTTGGTGTTCACGGTACAACGCAAGGTGTGAAATGAGGCGAAAGTGGGTGTCGCTCTGTTTTGGTGTTCACGGTACAACGCAAGGTGTGAAATGAGGCGAAAGTGCACACGCGCCGCCTTTAAATTAATAGGCCGCCGCCTTTATTGCCAAGACACCAGCGCAGCCAGTGCGCCGCCTCGGGCGCCCACGGGAACCTACATGGGCCTGACACCGAGCAGATGCACGGTCTCTCTGGACTTGGACAGGCCCCTGTACACCACTTGTCAAATGTGCGCCGGCACGCGCCGTCGGTGTGCGTGCAGGTGGGTGCGGAGCAGCGGCGGCACAGGTCGCGCCCGATGCCGACGCAGCGCACAATCCCGCGGATGTCGTCCTCGGTCAGGGCCACGTCGGACCACGGGCCGCCCCGCACGTAGCCGATCCCGTGCGCGCGCATGAGGCTGGCGGTGGCGGTGGTGACCTCGGCCAGGTCCTCGATCTTGTACGACTCGATGCACTCCCACTTGCCGTACCGCTGGGTCCACGACGAGCCCAGTCCCGCGTTGTGACGGTCCAGTTCGCGGCGGAGGAACCCGAGGCTGCCAAACGGCACGGCGCCGCAGTAGTAGACCGACTTGCGCAGAAACAGGCCGCGGTGGCGCGCGCGCAGGACATAGAGCACCAGCATGGTGTGTGTGGTCTGTGTGTGTGGTTCGTGTGTATTGTGTGGGGTGAAATGTGAATGGCGTGTGTGTCGGTGTGTTGTTCTTTATATGGTCACTCGAGGTCGTCGTCCTCGAGGTCGTCGTCCTCGGTCAACCAGGAAATGAGCGCCGACAAGTACACAAAGACCCGGTACAACCCGTACAGCTCCAAGGCCCGAACAATGAACGGCCACACAGGGGACGGCGCCCGCTCGTTCATCAGATAGCACACCACAGAAACCTCCATGATAAACCAGACGAGTTCCCAAATCTCCGTGGCCGAGGGCTGCGCCACGGGGCGAGCGTCGCCGCCGCCGTTCACAGCCTCAGGAACCATATTAGACACAGGACAAACCACAGCAGGTACTGCGACAAGAGCAGTCGGCGGCTCTCGCGCTCCAGCCTAGCCCGATTCAGCCGCTCTTTTTGCAGGTCGCGGGTCAGCGCCTTGTTTATGTCGACCATTACACGCAGGTTCTCCAGCAACCGGTTCAGTCTAGCCGCCGCCTCCGCATCGCCGATGTCGCTGATGTCGCGTTTGGTCATGCTAAGAGCTTCGGCGGTGTCTGTGTGCAGTATGTGTGTGTGTGTGTGTGTGAAATGACAGTTTTCTGCGCGGTTTCGAGGCTTTATAGTGGTATAGACGCGGCACGCGGCTGCCAGTGCGCCCAACAGGCAATTATCGGACGTGTTGTCATGACAGTCTATCTCATCGACTTGTTCTGCGGGGCCGGAGGGTTCAGCGAGGGCGCCCGGCAGGCGGGGGCCGTCGTGGCCGTGGCCGTGGACTGCTGGGACGTGGCGCTGGACGTCCACAAGAAACACCACCCAGGTGCCGTGCACATGCTGAGGACCATCGGGGATGTGCCGCCCGAGCAGTTTGCACAGGAGCTAATAACGGCACTACCCGAGAATTATCGAGAAGGGATAGACTGGCTGCACGTTCACGCTAGCCCGCCTTGCCAGCAAGTCTCGAAAGCGAGACGGAACCGATGTGATGTATCGGATACAATTTCCTTGGTACGCTATGTATTGGATTTAATTGATTGTATTTCATATAACAGTTTTTCAATAGAGGAAGTCGACCACCATTCAATACGAGAACTATATGATTCCGAAGGCATTCCTTGGGCGGTAATTGACATGAGCAAGCACGGAGTGCCGCAGACACGTAAGCGGTTGTTCGCGTTTGATGGTTGGAATCCATACAAGCTAAAAGCGAGCAACCCACCCAAGCTGACGGAACTACTTGTGGCACCAGACACGGCTGTTTATGTAACGAGCAGTAGCCTTTGCCCCGGAAGGATGCAAGGATGGGCACGTGGAGAATATAAGGGTGGCTATAAGAGAGGTTTTCATATCAGCAAGCCTAAGCTTGTACACACGTGCAAGCTGTTCTATACGGTAACAAGCGCGCCATTTTTTTACTACGATGGTGATTTTAGCTTCATTGGAGGTGTCGGTCTTGAAGAATTGGAACAGTTGCAGACATTTCCTATTGGCTATATAACGCAGAACGCCACCACACACCGGCGTATGCTCATAGCAAATGCCGTGCCACCAAAAATGGCTTGGCATATAATCAAAACAGTGAAGGGGTAGTCGTGGTCATGCCAGTGCACTCAAATTATCCCGCGTGGTGGCATGACAGTCTACCTCATCGACTTGTTTTGCGGGGCTGGTGGGTTCAGTGAGGGCGCACGGCAGGCAGGGGCCGTCGTGGCGGTCGCAGTGGACTGTTGGGATGTGGCACTGAATGTCCACAAGACACATCACCCAAATGCCGTGCACATGCTGAGGACCATCGGGGATGTGCCGCCCGAGCAGTTTGCGGCGGAGTTGGAGGCTGCGCTGCCGGACATGCAAGACGGTGACTGGCTGCACGTCCATGCCAGTCCTCCTTGTCAAGAGCTGTCTTCCGTGCGAAGAAGGACAAGGGGGGATATTTCGGCGTCGGCTTGCCTCATGGCATACGTCCTTGATGTGTTTGAGCACCTACCAATCGACAGTTTCTCAATTGAGCAAGTCGAACACCCCATTATCAAAGAATTGTTCGACAAACACGATGTGTTTTATTTCAAGATCGACATGAGCAAATATGGCGTGTGTCAATCCCGCAAGCGTTTGCTTGCATATGGAGGGTTTGATCCCTATCGCATTCCCACGTCTACCACACCATCGATTTCCAAGTGCTTAGATCTACCATCCAAATGCAAAGCTGTTTACATGACAACGTCAAACATGTGCCCATCCAGGATGCAAAATATACGCCAGCTGTTGCTCAATGGCACTAGATTAGACCCCCGGTTTTTTCGTCGTCCGAGAAATGTACAAATTGACACAGCCTACACTATAACATCAAGTGGTGGTTTCTATCTGTGGACAAAGGACTTGACCCTCATCCGCACCCTGACAATTGAAGAACAAGAAACTCTTCAAGGATTCAAACCTGGATATATCGCAAATACAAAAGGTCCGAAAAATACAAAACAAGTTCTTATTGCCAATGCGGTGCCCCCGCCTATATCACTCGTGATTATACGCCAACTACAAGCACGAACTGCTATCGTCGAATTTAAATAAATGGAACAAAGTCTTTGCAGAGGCACCACACACCCCCTCTCTTGACAATGTGTGGGCCTTCGCTGAGCTCACTGCGCCAAGAATGACCATTGGCGGATTTGCTCCATTTGTACATGTTGTGTGGGTTGGTAATTTCATTGAGAGCTCTCTCCCGCACATCCCACACCCCATACACAAATGCATTTGCCAACATACGAAATGTCTCGTCGTTCCGCCCCACGCGCACTTGATACGTCTCCCACTCCTCGCGCGACAGCTCCGACACATCCTTGAGGTCGGCGATGAACGCCTCACAGTACGCCCGGCGCCGTTCGGGGTCGGGGCGCATGCTGTCACCGGCCTCCACGGGTGCCCTCGCCACGGGGGCCTTCGCCCGCACCTCCTTGGCGTACCGGTCGACGATGGCACGCCGCAGCACCATCGGCACCCCGAAGACGCCGTCCACCGCGCCCACGCCCACCTTCCGCAGGAGGGCGTCTAGGGCATCGCCGGTAGCCACGTCCATGGCGAAGTCGCCGCCTTGGCACACGGCCAGTCGGCGCCCCATGTCGGCGCGGGACGCTGTCCACAGGGGCCCGTCGTCCAGCTCCCGGTCTTGGTCGAGCCACTGGGCCAGGGTCGGGTTGTCGCTGCCGCTGTCCTCAAACAGCACGTGGCCAAAGCCCACCACAACGTGGCGCAGTGCACACAGGCACTCCTCGATCAGCTTGACGGCGAGGGTGAGCTCGCCGCGCGTGTTGCGGGGCCTCGTGAAGAAGTCGCTTGCGTCAAATCTCCACGCGTTCTCGGCATCCACGGCCAACCGAACAATGACGGTGGCGAAAGCGGCGCACTGGGCCTTGTTGGGTGGCGACGGCTGGGGCAGGGGCACTGCCTGCGAGAGATCGATGCTCATGATGTCCGAGGGCGTCACGCCCGGCTCGTCCTCCTTGATGTTCACGATCATCTCCTCGCCGGGCAAGTCCGTGCCCCACTTGTCTCTGACGTCCATGTACTGCCGAGTGAAGGGTTTCTGCACCGCAGCACGGGTGACGCTGACAATGCCGGGCTTGTGCCGCCTGCCCGTTCGTGTAGGGTGGATCTCGCGGCACAGGGCGCCGAGTGCCGCAAAGCGCACACTGTCTGCCTCGATGGCAGCGTCGACCAGCTCACTGAAGCTCGTTGCATCAGGGAACAGGGCACACGCCTCGGGCAGAAGCGCAACGACGCGCAGGCCTAGCTCGTGGAACACGTGCAGGGCGATGGGGGCGTACAGGACGGGGGGCTCGACGATGCTGCGCGGGTCGGGGATGACGGTGCAGAGGCGGCCAAGGGCCTGGATGGTTGCCTCCATGTGCATGCCGCGGCCAACAGAGGCGAACCAACTGAACAATGCCACCATGCGCGTGACGTGCCCCCGGTGCTTGTTTGGGGTTTTCCCATGGGTGGCCTTGAAGGTCGCACCGGCCATGGCAATCTCGCCGCTGATGGCGACCATCCTGAAGAGGATGCCCGTGGCGTCCGCAAGCTTGTACACGGCGTCTATGGCCACGCCGATCAGGAGCAGGTGCTTGTAGGCGATGGTGGTCACGTGGGTGTTGTTGAAGTGGCGCGTGGACACGTGGTTCGCCGCCGACTGGATCGTTTCGTCAAGTGCATCCTCGCACGCGTCCACCACAAACGACTTGATGTCAACGGGGCTCCAAATCTCCAACGCGTCGTAGCGCCACTGCACGATGACGACCGAGTCGTCGGGTGACACCTTGTCCAGCACAAACTCCGCCACGGCCACCTGGCCAATGTGTGTCTTGGCCTTGTCGGACAGAACCAACATGAGCTCGGGGTTCCCCGACGCCAGGAGGTCGCGGAGGGCCATGTCAATGGCGTCGTGGTCCGGGCCAACTGTATCGTTAGGCCTCTTCTTCAGCACGTTTTCCAACACGGTGGCCAGCGAGTCCAAGTAGGGAACGGTGCTTTTGGCCTTCTTGGTGATGCGGTTGGGGGCAAAGCCGTACTGCTGCAGCAAGTCGTTGGCAGACCGGCCGCCGAGGAAGTCCAGCGGGATGTCGTACGCGGCAGACTTCGGCATCTTGTTGGTCACGTTGCGCCGGTCCGGGGTGACGGCGCGGTTGATGGTGTAGTTTTCGCGCTTGTCGCGGCCGAGGACGTTGTAGTTGATGTGCGTGTCGCGCTCGGGCATGGCGAGGATGCGCGGTATGTTGCCGTCCAGTGTGAAGAGCGACAGCGGCGTAGCGGTAAAGCCGACCATGTACGCGACCGCCTTGGACAGGCCGGGGAACGGGTGGGCCGGGTACTTGAACCTGGCTAGAAGCGCGCCCCACCCACGTTTGAACTTGTCGTGCACGGAGTACAGCGGCTTCTCGCAGGGCGAAGTCTGTCCTCCGGGTGTCTTGATGGTCTGGTGAATTTCATCGACGAGCAGGGCGATGCGGAACCGTGGCAAACCGGCGGCATCCACCTTCATGCCGATCTTTTGCGACATTGCGGTTATGTAGCGGTACGCCTTCTCGATCTGCTGCCAGTTGGCTAGGAAGAACGCCACCGTACACCCAATGGCCGGATGGTTCGGGCAGCGGGCAGCGGACACGTAAAAGCGGCTGCGCCACTCCTCGCTGTCTTTGGCAATCCCCCACGCGGCGTGGTTCTCGACGAGCAGGGTGTCGATGAGGCGGTTGAAGGAATTGCTGAACGTCTCCGTGATGGCCGGCCCCTGTGCGGTACCCCCGGCAACCTTGATGAGCAGCACGGGGATGCAGCCGTCCAGGAAGTAGGCAATCCAAGCCAGAAGGCACATCTCCTCCGTCTTGCCCAGCTGCGTGTCGCCTTGCATGATCGTGAGCACCCGCGTATACGACAATTCCTCGGGGTCGCTTGAGCGAGTAACGCGGTGTGCCACAGACGGGGCAGCCACCATGGGCTCTACTCCGACAGCGCGCTTGGTGGCGTCGTGCTCCAGCAGCGCCAAGCACAGGCGCACGACCACGCAGATGTCAGTAGACCGCAGGTCCATGATGGAGTGGAGGCGCGTGTCAACCGGGCGGTCGCCACCCCAGACCGTCTTCCATTTGGCGATTTCGTGGCTAGTCAGGCCCACAACGTCATCGATGTTCCACACAACCCTGCCTTCCGTGTGGACCAGTTGGACCTCCTCCATGGGCTCGTCCTTGTCTTCGGGGTTGGAGTTGCCCCCGACGGCAGAGACGCTGGCAGGCAGAGCCACCTCCCCGCACACATGCTCCTGGACAGACGTGTCCGTGTCATCCGACAGGGGGTCGCCCCACATGTCCACGCCCCTCGTTCCGCGGTCCCGAGCTGTCTCCTCGCGCTCCCGATCGACCCGGTCGGCCCAGCGCCCCACGCGCGTGCGCAGTTGCAGCTGACGGTACCTCGCTTCCGTCTTGGCACGTTCCGCTCGCTCCTCCGCCAGCAAACGCACAAATTCCGCTCGCTCCTCCGCCAACAAGCGCTCAAGCCGTTGCACACGGTCTTCCAAGTCCGCGTTGTCGCCCATGTTGCCGCTGCTGAAGAGAAGTCTGCCTATGTCGCCAAGAAAAGCTGTGTGCTCAGAAATAAAGCCAAGAATGAAGCGATTTCATGCAGCCACTCGCTCTTATACACTTCGCCCAAACAGCGGCATCTTTTATGCCCACAGAACCCATCTGATTGGTCAATGAACATCACACCATACGATCCGATAGGCACTTTTTATTCATGCTTTATTCATTTGCGTCCCGTTAACCAGAAAAAAGCCCGTGGTAGCAACGGCCGAATCACGTGCCGAGCCGGACGATGAGCGTGTACCGCCCAACGACGGGGTTGTTGTCGACGTCCCGCACGTCCACCGACACCGTGTTGACGCTGAACGTGTACGGAAGCACGGTGCGCCCGTGCGAGCGGAGCGTGTCCGCCCGTGTGTACTCGCCGTTGCGTATGATCACGTACGTCAGGCCGTTGTTCCGGAACTCCATGCCGCGGCCATACTCGCCGTTGATCCTCAAGTAGAAGAAGAGGGTCGAAGGCAGCGGCCTCGGCACGATGGCCGGCCGCAACGGCGCATTGGCCAGGTAGTACCGCGCGGGAGGGACCGCACACATGAGGCCGACTTGGTCGAATATGGTGTTGGCGTAGAACATCTCGGTGTTGGAGAGCGAGCTGTCCGCGACGACACGGCGCAGCTCGTCGTCCTCCGGGGGCCGGGGAGGCAGATTGCGGTCGGTGGCGGCGAAGATCCCTTGGCCCGAAACGATGGAGTTGGGCAGAAACTCGGGCAAGCCGGCGTACAGGATCTTGCGTGTCCTTTTCCCGGACAGGTGCAGTGCGTCCGCCAACGGCCCCGAAAACGATACTACCCGAGGAACACAGAAGAAATGGGGGCGGTACATGGCCACGTGGCGGGGTTGGACACATGTGATGTAGACATGGGACCGGTCCTCAACGTGGATTCGCGCACGCTCCCACTGTGGTCTCACCAGAACGGCCAATGCAGACGGCGAAACCGCAAGAGTGTCCGTGGCCACCTGGCGGCGCACAAGCTCCAAGAGATCCGGCAACGGCAGCTGGACGGCGGCGGGATTTGCATCGGTGTAGAGCGCCGCCAGCGCCAACATCTCCGTCGTCACAGAGGTGTCGAATTCCGGTATGAAGTTGGCGGTACTGAACGAGTCGCCTCCAACGCCGGTCCTGCTGTTGATGTATCCCCTGTCCTTCGAGTACTTCGAGGCGTTGAAGTAGACGGCGCTGGGACGCAGCGGCGCCCACTCTGTGCACCTAGCCTTGAGATCCGCCACGGTGCACGCCTCGATGTAGAACGGAAGGGTGGTGCAAGCGGACGAGACCTTTGACCGATCAATGCCCACGTTGCCGTACGCCGAGCACATCCGGCCCAAGGACAACGTCATCTTGTACGCCTCGTAGACCGTGTACTTTATCGGCGCGTTGGGGTCGGGGTTGGCGGCTGTGCTCCGCCATTCAGTGACGCTGGCTGGGTCAATGCCGACCGACAGCATCAACTGAACCCCACTGGTCGCCACTTGCCTCACCTTGACGGCCACGTGCCAGACGACGCGCGTCTCGGGACCCTGCCGCCCCTTTCGTTCCAAGATGGAATACTCGGCGTGCATGTGTCTATGGGCAAACTGGTCGCTGGAGTGCACATACTCACGATAACCCGGTGCGTTCAATATCGTCACGTGTACGTTCGTGTAAGATGGAAACAGTGCCATGTACTTGTCGGCGTTGAACGACCCACCAGTGTCCTGCAACCTAAACATATCCCAAAGGGGTGCCGCCTCGAGGAAGTCGTATATCTGCTTGGGAATCGCCGTGATGCGTGTCTCTTCGATGAGCCTCGTCTTGCACAACCACATAGACGGGCCACTTGCCTTTCCGTTGTAGATGGGAAAGGTGTTCCAATATTGCAGATACACCAACGGGGAAGTCACGTCGGCACCCGGAAAGGCCGTGGCATTGTTCGACGGGTTTGCAATGTGCCGCACGGTGGTATCGAACAGCCACAGCCTGCCGTTTGAGTACGTCGCCCATACCTGGCTGTACACATCGGTCTTCATGGCGGCCAGCATGGCCACAAAGGTCTCCTCCACGTTGTCTGGGCGACAGAACCTCCAGTCAACCGGTTTCACTGCTTCGTTGAGATACGCGGACACAGCGGGCCGGAGCTGCCCTGGCAGCATCACCACGGTTCCATACTCCTTGGGGCACACGTAAGGAGTCGTGGCCGTGCGAAGCGAGAACGTCGGATGCGGGAGGACGCGGGGCGCGCCCACGATCGAGGTGTCAAGCCCGACCTGCCGAGCAGCCGACGGTGGCAACTTGTACTGGTTGTAGTGGACCTCCAATGCATTGTTTGCCTCGCGGGTAATTGCGCCGGCCAACAACGCGGCGGTGTATTCGCCCTCCGACAACTTGAATTGCACCCGGACATCCCCCCTCGTTTCCCCGACGTACCCACGAACCTCCATATCAGACAGGACTGACCGAAAGCCATCAATTGCCCCCCTATTGAATGGTAAATGGTAGCCCACACTCAGCAGGGCCTCCTGCCACGCCTTTGCCCACTCGGCGGCCTTGCGCGGTTCGGGATCGCTGATCGCACCGACACCGGCCACGTGTCCGTCCACCAACTGCTCCAATTCCTCGAGCAGAGCCTCTGAGAATCCGATCTCCAAGAGCTTGACCTCCACCAACACCTCAATATCCTCGAGGCACCGCTGGGCATATACCATGACGGGGTGCAGCGCCAGCGGTATATCCATCAAGCCGTCGTGCAGCGTGCACACCACGGTGTTGTTCTCACCTGTCACGATGAAGCCCTCGGTGACCTCGCCGTGGACGGTGGCGGATTCGACGCGTGCATCACGTACGCCATGCACGAGCCGCGAAAGTGTCGTGTCAACCGTGCTGCTCGGGGCGTCCGTGGCGTTGGATACCATGACGTAGTCGTCTGTGTAGCGCGACGGCGCGTCGTTGTCGCTGGGGCGCGCACGCGAGCCTGAGGTATCGGTGCCCCGCGACCGCTGTGCCGCCGCGCCGTCGGGACGGCCCGATACCCCTCGCGCACATACGGCTGTGCAGCGCCCCTCTTTACAGTTCCCTTTGCCGACTGCATATCACAAGACCGGGAAAAAGTGTGCATTGCGGGCCACGTGCGCCCAGCGGGCTTCGCTAGTCCAAAGGCAACCCGTACGTCTGTGTACTTTAATATTAAAGGCCACTGGTTGCCCAGCAGAAACAACATCTAGAACTGACGCGGGTCCCCCCACCCACGCATGGCACAGTCTGCACAGGCGCAACCGTCCAGGTCAAAAAAGTACAGCATGCACCGGTTAGGGAACGTGAACACCGCACGGGTACGCCTCTGGCGGATTCGTCGGGGGCGGCGCCTCGGGCGGGTGTCGTCACAGCAGTCGGGGTCCCACCGCGCCTCCTTGAGCACAGACACCAGCTGCGCGCACCACAACGCGGCCTCGTTCAGGTGGCGGGCCATGATCCGCGCGCACGTCGCTTCCCTGTGCACCCAGTACTCGACATTGTCGGGGAAAGGGCCCACGGCGTATCTGCGCTGCAGCACACGCCACTCCTCGTCGGTGAAACAGGCGTCCCCGAACGACACGGTGGCGTCCTTGATGCGCCCGTGCACGAACCCTCGCGGAAACCTGATTATGTGGTCAAGCGGAATGCCCCCCGGGGTGGGGAGCGGACGCGCCGCACAGGGGGAGAGCGAGCGGGCCAACGGCGAAAAGTAGCGCATGGCCTCCTCGCACGTGACGACGCCGAGGGCGATGCACTGGTGGTACACGTCGTAGTCCACGGCGGCATGCCACTGCCAGTGGTCAAACATGGACAGGCAGAGGGCGAGCTCCGCCGGGGCCTGCAGCATTAGGTAAAAGTTGGGGCGAGGCATCGCGATGTCAACCAAGCTCGGAATGGCACGGTTCCACGGGCGCACCGCCTTATGTACCCTGGCCGCGCACATTATTGGCCGTCTGCCTAATGAGGACATGGAACGAGGTTATGCTGTTTGTCTGCGTGGCACCCTGCTACGCAATCACGTGGCTGGTGGAAAACGTCAGGGCGGCAACGGACTGGACGGCCACGCCGGCAAAACCACACACACAGTCCGAATAAGGCCCACTGGGCCGTGTTTATTTGCTTCCCCGGCGGGCCCGCTTGGTCGCATGCAGCGGGACTGGGTCGGCGTCGTCGTCCGATTCCTCGCCAGACGTCGAGTCGTTCACCAGCGACTCGACTGCACGGGCATGGTCGGCCATCAGGCGCATGGCCCCGACCACGGCCAACCCCGAACAAGTGACCCGCGCTTGCAGGTCCACCCGCTCGGCCTCCATCGCTACGATCCGCCCCTCCAGCGTGCTGCTGTACCTCTCCAGAGTCTCGACCTTGCTCCTCAGCAGGTCGAACGACGCCCGCAGCAGCTGCTGCTGTCGGCCCAGCAGCAGGATGACTTCAGAGAACTGCACGGAGTCACTGGACTCCGACAGGGCGGCCAACACGACATCTAGCTGGTCGGAGATCGTCTCCAGATCGCCAGCGAGGGCAGGCGCGGAGGGGCGCTCGGCTTGTTCCGCCTTCGCCATGTCGCTTGTGTGTCTGTGTGAGCTGCAGCGTGTGTTGTGGTCGAACTGTGTGACGCAGTGCCTTTTATAGCGGATTGGGTGTGTCACACGCTAAAACCAGTGCACCCTACTGGCCCCGCCTAGTTTGTCGGGAAAGAGTTGAATGCCACGGTGGTACTTAAGTCTGAGCACGCAGCCAATCTGACCACTCCACACTTCACACCGACAGCAACACACCAAAAGTCGCTCCACAGCACCACCGCCATGGTCACCAAACGCGTCTATGTCATGTCTGGTGACCTGGACTTGTGCCTGTTGCGCTACATGTCCTTTGAAGACTGCATGGCGTACAGCCTGTTGAATCGGATGTGCCGCGCACTGTTTTTGGCCTCGCTCCAGAGGCCGTGGTCGCGGGTGAGGGTATCGGCTGTGCTCCCCGACGTGGGCTTGGAGGCGTGCGCACAGGATTTTATTCGCGAGCACAAGCCGCATGCGGTCCAGCTGCACTCCAACGACCTGGCGGCGGCTATGGACGTCGACGGGGACTGGTCCGAGATAGGGAGCATGGGGTTTCGTTCGCTGCTGCTGAGAACATCCGCATCACTGCGCCCGTCGCTGCTCACCCGCCTGGCCAACCTGACCGAGCTGGTGGTGCGGTCATCGCATCCGAAGCACTACCGTACCTCGTTCAGCCTGTTCCATATGCTCCCGTCGCAGCTCACCCGCTTGGACTTGGAGCTGTTCATGCCGTTCCGCCTTTCGTGCGTCGACCTGACGCACATGGAGGGCCTGAAGAGCGTGGTGATCGACTACGGCAAGAACAACAGCTGGATCCCACACACCGACGTGACAGTGCTGCTGCCGCCGTCCGTCGAAACGGCGACGCTGGAGTTTGGGTGCCCGGCCGCGGCGCTGTACCACAACCCGCTCAAGCAGGGCGTGCTGCACGTGGACACGAGGCACTGCACCGGGCTCAAGTCCCTCATGGTCCACTGGGCTGACACTGTCATGCTGGGTGCCCCGGAGCGCACGTTTGTCCAGGTGTGTTCGTACCTAGTGCACCACCGCACCGGCGGCGACGCCAGCCCACGCTGCTGGTACACGTGCTGGTAGTGTAGGGGTTTTGTGTATATACATGCACGTGGCACGGGCTGCCGCGGTGCAAGCGACGAGCGATGGTATAAATAAAGGACCCCACATGCCCATGTCTCAGTCGGCGTTGCAATTCACCCCACCGACACACCATGGCAAACCACTACGTCATTTCCCGTGACTTGGACCTACAGCTGCTGCGCTACCTACCGTATGAAGAGACACTGGCGTATGGCCAGTCGGGCAAGTTTTGCCGCGCGGTGTTTTTGGTGTCGCTGCGGCTTCCGTGGTCGCGTGTACGTGTTTCGGCCGTCCACTGGGACACCGCCGTGGCGACGCGTGCCATGGAATTTGTGCGCCAGATGAAGCCACAGGCAGTCGAACTGTCTGCCTACAGGGTGAGGGATGCGTTGGCGGGCGACTGGGTCGGTCTAGCCATGCCCTTTCGCTCCTTGAATCTCAGGGCAGGTCATACACTGAACGGGGCCTGCTTGGCTGGCATGTCGTGCTTGGTGCAGTTGGAGGTGCGGTCGGGCTACAACAAGCGGTACGGGTGCGTGTTTACCGATTTTTCCGCCTTGCCCCCGCTGCTCACTCGGCTGGACATGCAACTATGTCTGCCCAAAAACCCAAGGGACGTCGACCTCCGCGCTCTTGCCCGCCTTGTGTCGGTGGTCATTGACTACGGGCGTGACACCACACACGCACAGCACAAGAGCGTCTCGGTACATTTACCCGCTACAGTGGAGGACGGCGCGTTCCTGTTTGGGCGGCCCAACTACCTGACAGGAAACGCCATCGCGGGATTGCTCCGTGTAGACGCGGCACACTGCACGCGGCTCAAGACCCTCACCCTGAGGTGGCCAGACACCGTGTGGGCAACTGCACCCACTGGGTCACGCGTCTGTGCTTGGGCAAACCACGTGCACGGCGACAGCGGCAAAGTCATTAGACAGTTTTGGTGTTGACACGCGTCCGCGTCAGTTGTCCCACACCGCGACATTTTTTACTTTAAGAAAGCTGTTTGTGCGCCCACCTCTGTAGCGCTGCTCGCCGGCGCGGAGCACCACGCCCTCGCCTCCACGGGCGGTAATGGATCTGTACATCTTGCGCAGCTGTTCAAGACTGCGCAGTTTGACGTGCTTGACAGGATGCGCGGGGTGGCGGAGGCCGAGGGTCGCCAGCCGCCGTACACGGTCGCTCAGGGGGAGGGTGGGGTCGACAACGTCAAACACCATGTAAAGAGCCTCTCGCCAGCGCGGGTGGTCGCTGTCGCGTATAACGCCGGCTAGTTTAGCGCGATCGCTTTCCTTGATGATTAGTTCGCCGTCTAGGTCCACGCCCCGTGGAAGGTGTTTGGTGAATGATTCCGGGGCGTTGATGCGCAGACCGCCGCGTGTATAGAGCTGGCCTTTGACCCATGTGGCCCGGTAGCCGTCGTACTTACGACTGGCGTATAAGCCAATGACTGGTTTGGATGGCTGGCCATCCTTGAATCTGAGTGTCACGCCAAGTGGCAGGGAGGGTTTCATAGCAGAAGTGGCAATAAAGGTCTCTAAGTGGTTATTTTCTGCCCCAGCATATGCTGAAATGCAAAGACATTTTGCTGAACGACTCGTCTCTGTCGGCTGCCCTGAACAACAAGGCTGACAGGGGCAAAGTAGGCGAGTATGTCTCGCCAAGCGCCGGGCCCGCAGGCGGCAAGCCAACCGTAGTGGACGCCCTAGTGGCTTTGAACGATGCGCTCACGGTGAAGGACGACACGGTGATAAGCACTGTGGAAGAAATCAACGCTGTTCTAAAATCACACGAGTACCAATTGGGGCTGAAGGTGGATCGGGAGGACGTGGGCGAGCTGGCGGCTGTGGCCGATTTGAAGACCACCGTGGGTACATACGAGGCACCACAGCAAGGACCCGCCGCAGGGCAAGAAACCATATCGGCGGCAGTCGCGTCCATCAACTCAAAATGGGTGACCACCGTCGATGGGCACACGGCCTCCTTGGCCAACATCACCACCACCACAAACAAGCTGGGAAACATAGACGTCAGCTCGCTTAAGTCCACCGTCGACGGGCACACCGCGAACATCAGTTCGCTTAAATCTGTCACGGACACGGTTGGCACTTACGCGGGTATTGGTATTGGGCCCGCAAGTGGGGCATCTACGATAGTAGAAGCACTCGCCGCTGTCAATCAAGGGCTTGTTCCAAGTTATTCACCCCCCAAAGCTCCGAACGCAGGAAATTTGTTTGCATTGCTTTCGGATCCTAAGCGGATAGCTTCATACCCAATGACCTTTACCATGTGTGTCAGCATGACAGATAAAAACACATTCGATAACAGCATAATACACAATGAATACACCGGCCTGAATGGATTTAGGATATGCGTGACTAATGGGAGGATCGGTTTTGCCTACAAGCAAATTGGTTACATTTATACCCGCGACCTCTGCGACGCACAGGCTCATCTAGTATCTTGTAGAATATCAGACGCAGGATCTCAGATATTAGTTGATGGGGTTGTCGAGGTTTCTGCTGCTTGGCCAGCGAGCGCAACCCCGTCAGCCATTACTAACCCTCTCCCTAAACCCTTTTTTCAAGTCCAGGGACGCGCGCTGTATTATGCGCTGTGGGCTAGCGTGGATAACCATGACATGACACCCAGAAGTGACAAGTTGATAATAGCAGGTGGCTTTACTGGGACCGACACATTTTCATGGTACCCGTTCACGCAACACCAGCTCGCGTTGGCTATTGACCGTGGCAACCACGACACCATCCTGTCGCGCAAGCTGGGTCTGTATGCAACACCCTCCACCGGGCCTGCGGCAAACAAGACTACAATAGCGGAGGCAGTGGCTGCCCTCAACTCTGTGCCCGTCGGTTCGTACGCCACGCCGACGACCGGGCCCGCAGCAAACAAGACTACAATAGCGGAGGCCGTGGCTGCCCTCAACTCCGTGCCTATTGGTACGTACGCCACACCGACGACCGGGCCCGCAGCAAACAAGACTACAATAGCGGAGGCAGTGGCTGCCCTCAACTCCGTGCCTATTGGTACGTACGCCACACCGACGACCGGGCCCGCAGCAAACAAGACTACAATAGCGGAGGCAGTGGCTGCCCTCAACTCCGTGCCTATTGGTACGTACGCCACACCGACGACCGGGCCCGCAGCAAACAAGACTACAATAGCGGAGGCCGTGGCTGCCCTCAACTCCGTGCCTGTCGGTACGTACGCCACGCCGACGACCGGGCCCGCTGCCTACAAGGCCACCATGGCAGAGGCAATAGCGGCGTTGAATGACTACGTCGACAAACTCACTGCGGCAGTTGAGCTGCTCGTCGACAGGCTTGAATAAAGGGTTCTGGATTTGCAAAAATTACTTTCCCGTCCCATGGCATGAGCGACCGACTCACTGCACTCACAAGACGCATGCGGACCGTCAATACCATCGGAGCGCGCTGTCTCGTCCGCGAGAACGCACGAGAATGGGCCGCAAACAACTGGAAAAATCCACGCAGTGGTTTACTAGGGGGTGCTGCCTACATTAGTAAGGAACTGGGCGAGATAAGACTGACCGATGCCACCGCCACACAAGTGGGCTACATATACTGGCCATTGAACCCGGGCCGCGAATTCTCGCTGTCGTTCCAGCTAAGAACGGGCATCGGTGCAACAAGGACCGGTGGGGCGTTTTGGGTGTCTCTGTGCCACGGAGCACCGCATTTCAGTAGTGTACAGACACCATCGTCTCCAACCGAAATAAGGCTCATTTTCAACACACAGTATTCCTACCTCGACATCAGAGGGCCGGGTTCAAGTCGCGTTGCATATGGGGGGGTTTGGATGGGCACGGGGGATGCGTGGACCAAGTTTGTAGTTCGCATTTCACAAGAGGCCGTCCGGGTGTCGGTTGATGGCAGTGTATATGTACTGGCAATGACCAACCCCAATGTCCCGAGGGCCATGGACATATACTGCGCGCTCTGTGCCGAAACAAGCCCCACTGCATCAGAAGCCGTCCAGTACGCCGTGAAGAACATCGAACTGTGGACACACGACATGGACCAGCCCAGCCGAGACTCGCGATACCTACCTTCAATGGAGATACAGTTCCCCACGTACACATTGGTGCGTCAGAATCAGCCGCCCAGGGACGCCGTTACCTTCGGCGTGCATGTGAACACGGGGCCTATTTTCGCTGGCGTGGCCTATACATGGGCCCACGGGTGTGTGCCATGCAAAATAGTCTGCACCAACCAATCCACCGGTGAGATGGTGGCCGCATACACGGGAAAGGCAGTGGCTGGTGTAGCCACCAACGGCCAGCCTAATTCGTACATTTCATACAATTTCTATTATCTAGTGCCCAAACCGGGCTTCATTGGCATAAGGAAACGTGCCATCGGGGCGCTGCCAGCCACGGCAGTCGCCGTGGAGTATATCAGCGAAAGCAACACGCGTGTCACACGCTACATGATTGCTCTGGAGCGAACAGACACGTTCACGTACGGGTTCTGGGACACGGCTGGGTTGTACGGCGAAGCCGAGTTTTCTGGCGCGGTGTCTCTGACAGACAACGGCGCGTGGGATTACGTCTGTGTGGTGCCCCAGACCAGCAGATGCCGCTACGTGACGCTTCCCCGTGGCACGGCTATCACCAACACTACCAATGCGTCGTGGGTCGAAAACGTGGTGACTGCCGCCAATGGCATGTGGGATTCCGACCAACTGGCGACCGGAATGGAGACCAAGGGGGCCGTAATGTGCCACTTCCAGTACGCCGGGGGGACCATAAGTTTTATGAAGGGGAGTCCGTGGCCACTTCGCTACAGTTCCACTATAAGCACATGGGCGGCCATGATCCGGGTTGAAGTGTTGGACGCAGCCAAGCCCCCGCCGTCCGTCAGTCCCTCATTGTATATATCGACAAACTACTCCGACAGCACACGGAACCTTATCTGGCGATGGATGGAAGGCTATGGGTGGTACCTTAACATGAACGCCGCCGCGTGATAGATGTGTCCCCGTTTTTTGGCATCTCTCATTAAATGGCTAACAACCGCGTTGGCACGCTGACCAACAGAATAAACAACATCCCATTCCGCAGATGGCAGACGCTGATAGCTGAAAATAAAGACACGTGGGCGCTCACCGACTGGAAATGTGCTCACACCGGGATCTTGGGCGGTGCCGCGAACATAAAAAAGGATTTAGGTGAGATCCGGCTAACGGATGACACAGGCAGCCAATTTGGCTGTGTCTATTGGCCGGTCAATGGTGGCAGGACGTTCGTACTCGCGTTCGAGTTTTCGCGGCGGAAAGGCCAGTTTGGCCGCAGACGGAATATGGGTCAACTGGAACGAGCAAGTGGGGATGCAAGCAATTGGCGACGAGGACGACGTGGCCTCGTTGACCCCTGGATCGTACCGCCTCACGCTTGACGAGTACGAGTCGCGCTCGCGGCTGTATCGCCCCAACGGCTTGTTGCACACATATACGTCCACGTGGTATCCACGAACCGGTACAAACGGTGCGTGGTGGACATGCCGGCTGCTGTTCGGCCCCGTGGCCATTGTAGTCCAGATCAACCAAGGGTCGGGGTGGTCGACACTCCACAGGTCCACCGTGACAGAAGCACCACCCCTAGACAAACCTCGATGCGTGGTAATAAGTGCGCGTACAGGCGGGCAATGGGCAGAGCACGCTGTGCGCAACATAACCATGCTAACGCGCGACACGGACACCCCTAGCCGCGACGCCCAGTTCTTGGCCATTAACGAGATCGAGTTTCCTTCCCACTTCCTCGTGCGCCGCAGCTGGCCGCCGCGAGACGCCGTGACGTTTGGCGTGCATGTCGACCTTGGCCCCATTTACGGGGGTTTCTGTGTAACAAACGAGCACGGACTGCTGCCGTGCAAGATAACCGTCGGGGGTGTCGCGTACTACGCAACGGATACAAGCAAGGCCTCATACAACTTCTTCTATGTCGTACCCAAACCCGGATATGTCGCAACGCGTGCCCGACAAACTGGGGGCCCCCCCGGCACAGCCATATACGTTGACTGTCCTAGGCACGGCGCCGCTACACGCAGTCCGCTGTATCTTATAGTATTGGAAAGGTCAGATACTGTCATGTATGGACGCTACGAACCAGGAGGTTCGATTGTGTGTGAGCACAGTGGCGTGGTCACTCTCACCGACGACGGTTCGTGGGAGTACGTGTGTATAGAGCCCATGGTCACAGTCTACAAGTGGGTGCTGCTCCCCCTTGGCATGGGCTGCAACGGCTCCGAAACGTCACCGGGCGCGTGGGCCAGTAGTTCGTTGGATCTATATGCAATTGCCGCTGAAGGTGAGCGGCGCGCCGCAGCCAGTAAAAACCCATGCACGGCCATCGATTATCGGTGGGGGCCGGCGGACACGCGCGAGTACTTCTTCAAAACCGAAGGGTGGCCCATCAAAACATCAACCGTTCCCAAGTGGGCGTGCCTTCTGCGAGCAGACGCATTCGAGGCAGCCAAGCCACCGTATACCGTGTCTGGTGCATCGTACACCAGCACAAATTACACAGACAGTACAAGAAACCTAGTTTGGCGCTGGCACGACAACTGTGGGTGGTACCTTAATATGAACATGAAGACGGCGTAGTTTTCTTTTTTGCGCGTGCATGCATGACTGGCCGGCTCGATGGACTGACTACCAAAATCAACGCCTTGAGGGCAAAGGGGGTATCTGGGGATGCCCGGTGCTTGATCATGGAGAATGAGGAAACGCTCAAAAACCTGGGTTCCAAGTACACGTGTTCTGGTCAACTAGGTGGCACCGCCTACATCGACACAAAGAATGCACAAATCGTGCTGTCGCGTGACGTGGCTAACGAAGTGGGGTACGTGTATTGGCCGATCAATCCAGGTAACAGTTTTGTATTTTCGTTTGAATTTCAGACGTACACCACATCCAACTACTGGGGCGTCAGCAACTATCCCAACGCGTTTGGGGCAAACATGTTCCTCACAAACCTACAAGATCGACGGATGCAGTCGTCATACATGCTAGTTTTCGACCAAGCAGGCCAGACAGGGCAATTTGCCACACCGTCTGCGTATCCATTTGAGTATGTCAACAGACAGCCCGAGAACGGCAAATGGTGGGAAGTGACGGTTGAAGTTTCGCCGAGGCAAGCGGTGATAACCGTAAATGGGGCTGTAGTGGTCAAGACGGGTGCACCACCGTCACCGACAACCAACAATTTCACATATGTGTGCATATGGGCGGAAACGGGGGTGTTTCCAACCAGACAGTCCGTTCGCAACATATCCATGTGGGCGAGAAACTACACATTCCCCGGCCGTGACGCGCGGTCGCTGTCTTTCGGTGAAATTGATTGCGAAAACTACACACTCGTGAGCCGTGCCACCACTCAACCCCCGGGGGCGGTGTGCTTCGGGTCGTCTGAGATCGGCAATGGGGTCGAGTATCCAGGGTTCTGTTTTACAAAGAGATTCGGTCTGTGTCCGTGTCGTATACTGGCTTGGGGCTCCAGCGAGTCCCCATATGCCATCTTTTCCGCAGCAAACATATGGGGGCTCGCGACTGTTCCCCACATCTTCTACATCGTACCCAAGCCCGGTTACCATGCCGTGAGACGCAGAAGCATCGGCAGCGCCCCGCCCCGTCTGCCGTGTCTTGCACGATTGTAGACTCTGGTTTTCGCAGGGCCGTGTTTCCAGTCTACGCGGAGTACATTTCACAAGTTTGCACATGGGATCCCGTTGTTGGTGCGGCTAGGGGTTTAGGCGAAGGCAATACATTTCACAAGATATTCGACGACGGGTCATGGGACTACATATGCGTGGTGCCTCAGACAACGAAGTGCAGGTGGGTACAACTGCCACGCGGACTCGGCACTGGGAACACGGTCTCCGTGGCTAGCCCTGCCTCCATGGAGTTCGAGGAGCTCGCCCTGTATGCTGAAAACAACGGCTATACCAACTGTTCATTTAAATGGGGGGTTGGAGCGGACCGAACAACATTCTTTGGAAACACACTCCCATTGACCAGTCAGTTTGACTCGACCGTGATTATGAGAGGGGATTTAGTCGACGCATCGCGGCCTGCGGGGACAACCCCGACGGCTTCGTACATATTTAACGACTACACAGACTCCTCAACTGGGCTGAAATGGCGTTGGAATCCATCCGCTGGCTGGTATTTGACCAATCGCCCTCCGCGGAGTAGGTGGTACATGTTCGACCAGAAGTACGCGGCCGGCACAGGGCTAACAGATTGGCAAACAAAGGTCAACTGGGGGTTTATATCCGCCTTCCAGTGCACGATGCGAGCGGATCACTTGCCCAATTGCGAACAAGTGCAATATTCCCCATGGCAAAACAACGACGGCACACGGGACCTGGGATATTGTCACCTGATCAAAATGTCGGTTCCATTCAACCTTGTCGATTGGCCCAACAAGTCGGGTATCACTGCATGGTCCGAGCAATCACAACGCGCATATGTCAAGGAAGAGGCGGTCCCGGAAGCGTTCAAGAGTAAGGGGGTCTTAGTTGAGTGGAAAGGGGGCAAGCTAATCAGATATGCAACAGTGTCAGGAAACTACCCAATGGCGCCATGGGTTCGGCGTCTGGTTTTGTAAGCTCAAACGCAAAATGGATATGGGACACACCGGAAGCACATATTGGCGCCCAAACGGGGCTGCAAAAAACGTTCGTCAAGGAAATATACAACGCCTTTTCCAGCAAGCAAGTTGTCATCCATGCCATAGTGGACAACACTGGCGATGTATATTGGAACGACACAAAGGTCGGAGCCATCACAGAGTCCGGATGGGCTACCACTTCGTATACTAAAGTTACCGTCACGCTTGCCCGGGGTACCAACACGCTAAAGGTTATCGCACAAAACAACCCATCGGCACCCGGCGACGCGTTGCCAACATCGGCTGGGTTGCTTGTCGCCGTCGTTCCAACCGACAACCCCCTGATGCAACTTGCAGTCAGCGACGGATCGTGGATGGTAACCGATTAATCATCTCTACATTCCCAGTGCCCCCAACCAAGATCCATTATTGTGACCCGTGTCAACTCGCGTTCGAACCGAGACGGAAAGTCCGAGTCTGGAAATCCCAACACACCCGTCTTGGCGTGCTTGTGTGGAACACCGCACATTTCCATTCGACCATCTTCGACGCGAAAGAGACGACCGGCTGAAAAGGCATCCCGAAGCTTGGGCATGTACGATCGGAAGAACGCCGTTCCGGGGAAATATGTCACGTGCGTGACGCCCTCGTATGCCAAACCAGTCAAGGGCTCAATTCCAGCTGAAAAGTAGTAGCGCACAACAAATGTGCCGCAGTTCGGATGACCAAGCAGGTCGACGGGCTCGTATGTGATGCGCATCAAACCGTCTGGTGCGTGCACACGGGTGCACTTGGTGTCCTTGGCATCGTGGGGCCAGAAAAACAGCGTATCCGTGGGATTGCGGCTGTAGATGGGTGCCAAGGCCTGTCGCCGACCATCATCGACGTCCGATGGGTCGCTTTTCACTACAGGGCATAACTTTGTCATTTCCACCGACCCTACTTATCAGATTCTGCGACACACACTGAAAACAGACACTTTTATATCCTCGCGAACCACTCGCCATGCGCGGTTGTATGCCCGTGTTTGCAAACGGGGCTTGACTGCTAAACATGTGCCTGGCTTGCAGAGTTGAAGTGTTATTTCTGGTAATAAACAATGACAAAGAAATACAACCGCCATAAGAAATATCACTACCTGGTGCGAAAAAAACGCCCCACACGCCGACCCCGTGTGGGTAAGTGTCGGGTTCCTGGTGGATTCCAGCCAAGGAAGATTGATGGAATGTGCATGTGGCTATAAAAGCGGTGCACACACACACAGACCACACAAATGGAAGATCTGCAACTCAAGGGGTGTACAACGCACAGCTGCCATGGCGGATGATGGTTTATGTGAAGGGCTACTTCCTCGCGACACCGTATTCTTTAATCACAAGCTAAGCAAAGGGGGTGTTCTTGTTTTGAAGGGGCATGCAACTGGCTACGGCGAGTTTCAACTGGAGTACATGACAGTGGTGTCGATGCACGGGGCACGGACATTTCCCCTTCACCACGCCTTCCGAGACAGCTCCTTGGAGGGCTACACCATCCAAGTGCTCTTCCCGTCTGGCCGCGTCAGCTACCTCATCCGCGACGAACTACGGGACAACCTGCGCAAGCAGTTCTGGGTTGCCTTGTCCGACAAAGACGCGAGGGGTGATTTGTTTGGCACTCTGAAGAACGCGTCCATGTGTGTCAATGGGCTGGTCACGGAGGATTGGATCCTTGGGCTGGAGGCGCCCAGCTCTCAAATTGTTTATTAATAAACCCATTGCTGGGTGAGGTTTGCGGTCGGGCTGTGCATTAGAGGCGCGTGTGTTTGTGTACATAAGAGATTGGAGTAGGTCATTTGTTTCACTTTCACAGTCCATTCGTACGACATTCATCCAAAATTCATTCACGTGGAAATGGCAGCCGGTCTGTTAAGCTTGCCGGACGTGCTCCTGGTCACAATTTCATGGCTGCGTCCACGGGGTGGTTTAACAAGATCAAATATCTCAACCGCATCCGCCTGACGTGTCGGCGCTTTGATTGGGTTATTCGTCGAATGTACACGGGCTCGGTCGACGCGTGCGTTGACTACCAGGTTATGGGTATAACAGAACAACCATGCTTTTCGCGGTTTGTTGCCATCCGCGACCTCGAGGTGTTTGGAGGGACGGGTGCACTCGCATGGGTCGGGTGTCTATCCAAAATACGGAAGCTCACCGTTCGGAACGGGCTTGCCATGGCTGAAGCAACGGCAATCGGAACGCTGCAGAACTTGCGTCAACTCTGGCTCATTGATATCCAGGACGACAGCGACTTCAACTGGACGTGCATGAATAGGCTCAAGTTGGACGGGCTGTACCTACACTATCGCTTGCGCTGCATAGACGGCCTGGAAACAGTCAATGCGCACACGCTGCACGTCAACGAGTGGCCATCCCCGTGGGGGCGCCTGATGGACGCGTTGAAGGCCATGAAAAATCTCCGCCACCTGAGCGTTGGCGATGCATACGATTCGTGGAACGCGATCGACTTCAGCGAGTTGGTCTATCTAGAAGGCATAACCGTGGTAGGTGGGGTGATATGCATTGACATGCCAGTTGGCGCCCTGCGCCGCGTGGTTTTGAGCGGCACGGATGCCAACACCTTGCGCCTGCCACCCACCGTCGAGGTCCTGAGGGTCATGCCGTACTTGGTGGCGAACATCGACGTCCATTCTTTGCTGGCGGCCAACCTCAGGGACCTGGAAATCGAGATCGATGTGCCCGAATTTCCCACTGCGTGCTTTAACAACATGCCAGCCTTGGTCAGTGCACGGGTTAAGACGGAAGGGGACATTGTCGGGGCCGTAGTGGAATCCCCGCGTTTGCGCACGGTGTGTTTGCAAGGAGTGAGTATCCACGACCGCTTGGTTCTTCCACCGACCCTTCGCGACGTATCGCTCCAGTGCCACGACTGTACACATGAGATTGTCCTCTCCGGGGCTAACTTGCGAAGTGTGTGCATCGGGGGTGGCGCTCGGGTGGAACGGTTGAAGGGGGTGCGGTCGCTCCGGTTCCTGCACACGGATTGCGACGAGAACTTACCAGTTGTCGAACACCTACACCAAATGGACATTCTGCGAGCGTGTACGCGAATTGGTTTTGACCGGGCCGCCGGGCTTAGGCTTCGAGTGGATTTCTATGCAAAACCAGACACGTGGAACCCGTATTGGTCGAGCTACTACTGCGCGGAGGGGTGCGAAGACGCGGAGCACCAGGCCGATCTTCGCGGTTGGCGGTGGTAGTGCATGGTCTAGACCCTGCGTTTGCATTTTTGGTAGTCGACAATGTAGCGGACGTTTTCCCGCAGCGTGCGGATGTGGGATACACCAAATAGTCGCCCGTACTTGTTGACTTTTGTAGCCATGTTAACTTCGATTGCACCCGTGGCGGTTCTATAAACTCCGTCGGGGCACAGAATCTCAAGTGTTACATTATTTAGCCTGACGCTTTTGTGTGTGTTGCCATTGCTGTCCACGGTAGTGGACTCCGAATACGGCACCAATGGTTTACGACCGTCCATCAAACCCCACGCTTGTGCCATCTCCAAATCGATGTATGTAGCCTGGGATCCACTGTCATACACCAATTGAAGCGCCTACTGGAACCGGGTGTGCGAACTTCGACCATGTGCTCGGGCGAGCACTCTGCGATTAAAAAGATTGGCTGTCGCGTCCGGCCCTTGCTAAGCGTGTGCTTAACCTTGTTGTGAAACCGCCGAAGGGCTCGCGTGACAGTTTTGCGGGGTTGCTTGTGTGTGTGGGGACCGTTGCGCCTCTGGCGTGTTCTTTTCGGCATTTGTGATAGCCATTAAATATTTACTCGGAGTCCACACGAATCCCCGTTTCATGGGTGTGACGATGCATGCATGTATAGCACAGCCTACCTCGGGCCACAGCTGCGCATGCACTTTCTGGGTTTACAGCACTTGCGGTTCTTGCCCCTTTTCAGATACCCCTTGCAGCGACCTTGAAACATGCATATCATACGCGACATATTCAAGTCCGCACCCTTCTCTATCCACCACGACGGCTTTGTTTTGTCGCGCTTGTAGATGTCATTTGCAATCATCGCTTTTACTACTTGATCAGATACACCGGTTCTCTCTGGAAACATTAACTGATGCACGGAAAATTTGCGCCACTAGCACAAATCATCATGTTTTCCGGTTTTTTTTGGCTATTCGATGGAAACGGCAAGGGAATATGATCCATCCACAGCAGCACCGGTGTTGTCCGTCACTACGAATTCCAGTTCCGTGACATTGTCCATCTCCACGTCTAGGGTAGAAGACACAAGCGCCTTACCCCCCACGACCACACACCCCGCCCCGTGCACGCCCTGTGCCAATATTCTCCCGGGTACATGCTCATCAGCGACTCGGACACCGACAAACAACGAACCCCTTTCCATGAGCGGAGTTTCACAGCCGATTAAAACCTCGACATCATCGCCTTCGCATGGAAGGGCGCTGTCCCGGGCTTTGTCGGAATCTGGTCACGGCCGTCATGAAAGCGTGCCAGCGGCGGAAGATTTGCCGTAGCTGGAGAGCTTTTGTGCAGACCCGCTATACCGAGTACATTCTTCAGTGCACTTGGAACCTCTAGGCTGAACGAGGGAACGGTCAAGAACGGCTTCCAATGGGCCTTCGCCTGTGGTACTACATATGCCGCACGTGGATGGTCGTGCAGCACGTGGCGGAGGGTTATGAACAGTCGTTCTGGTAACACAACATCTCGTGGTGCCATCAGCATGTGCAGGCACGAATGATATGGCCACCGCCACTGGTTTTTGGGGTCGCGTTCGTCGGCAAGTTCCCGCCAAGCCCACGAGTTATTTCCATACAGCAGGCGCGCTAGCAAAAGAGGTTCGACGGGCATGTTGTCCCAGTCGCCTTCATATCTCGGGGTCCATCTCGATCCAATAAAGTCTGCCAAGGGAATGTCTGCCTCGCCCCTGCGCTCGGCGGCCAGCTTCAACTCCGTAGTTGTCATTACCTTGAACACAAACGGCTGGGCACACCAATTGTCGAATGATTCACTGCCATAGCAAGCGCACAGCTGATTTAGGATCGCCTTCGTGTCGTACTGTGGAACTATCATAGCCTCCATGGTTTGATTGAGAGCGGTCTCCAATGCACGCGATAGGGTATGAATGAATAGTTGCCAACTGGCAGGTACACAGTCCGCTTGGCCCTTACGCGATGGGCGCCGATGGACCGACCGTCTTCGGACTCTTGCCAGCACAGTTCCATTTGGATCTGGTTTGAATTGGAAGAGACATGCAGGATTTCGTGGACGGCAAATGCTTCTATTCGTACACGCCCGATGGAGCGCTCGGTAGGGAATGTCAAGGTTAGAGGAGACGACCCTTCCAAAACATGGTATTTTTTTTGGCTTACCGGTTGCACTGCCACCCCGTCAACCTTACGATTTGACTTCACAGACCCAACTACACTGGGATTGCGGACCGGGAGTGGGTGTGGGGCGCCATGGACACTACTTGCGCGCCTGGCAAGCGCGGCTGACACATCTACGTGGGACGCCATGTCGTCCATGATGTGAGCGTTGCTTTTTGACATCCAGCCAGCCATGTCATATGCAAACATAACTTGCCCGGCTAGTCGCACGTCTCCACGTCGACCCACTCGAGATCTGCCGCGGTCTGTGGTTGGGCGTTCGCCGTAGCCAATTCTTCTTCCCATGGAATGCAACTTCCTTGTTTCGTATCATCATTGGTCAACGTAGGGGTGGTTTCAACACCATCTATCGGCTGATTGGGGGTCAGCTGGTTGTAATTCGCACACAACCGAGCCACGGGCTCGGTCCCGAGATAAACCAACAAACCAAGCACCAACACTACAGCCCCGACACGTGCCATATTTAAACGGTAATATAAATTGCACACCGGTTTTGTTTACCGCAAGGCCGCCTGAGCATCTACTAACACTAGTCTTTCCCCATTTGGGTGGCTTGGCGTGACATACCATCCATCCACTTCAAGTTTCGAGCAAATCTCTCTAGCGACACCCTCTTCCTTCAAGGAGTGCTTCCCCCCCTGATAAGTCAACTTCACCAAAACATCTTTTATCCGCACATCCGCGATTCGGTCAACAATGCACACTCGGAGTCGCTTTTGGTTGTGTAACGAATCGCGTGTATGTTTTTGTTTTGACCGAGGTGCCTTGTGTTACTCAAAATGTGAGCCCCCTTTCGAATCAACATGAATTCGTATTCTTTGTTTCTGCGAAGCTTGCAGTCCTTCTTGTTTACACATATGTTCCTGGCATCCGTCGTCTTTGAAGTGGTCACAGCCATTGCAAAATGCAGTAATAATTCTCAATAGTTTAACTCTGCCACAATCTGTGCAATGCAGAGAGCGAGGGCGAGAAAGGCGACAAACGTGCGAGCGTAGATAAAGTACAAGGAGCGAGTCCACTGGGTCGGCCACAGTTGCAACATTAACAACACACCAATTAATATCCTTCGGCCTCCTCGGCCTCCATTTTTGCCTTTTTCAGTGCGTTCAAGGCCCTCGACTTGCTGGCGCGGTTGGTGTGTTCACCGTCGCTGTCAGACGAATCGGATTCGTCGCCACAAGCTTTGCGGATAGCCCGATTTGTGGCGTCCACGCCAGAGAGATTTGTCAGCAGTCGTTTGTTGGGATCGCAAGGGTCAGGCATGCCGGCAGACCACCCAGGCATGGATATCGAGCGCACCGACTTCTCTGTGCGGACGCGTACATACTGTAGGCGAAGCATCTCATAGCGCCCCAACAAGACATCATACTCATTGCGCAACTTCTCGTACATCACTTTGTACTCATTCAGCGACGCGATCTTGCTGTTTTGCACGTTGATGTAGTCCACGTAACGCGCACACTCTGGGTTGGCCATATTGGACGTTTCAAGCTGCTTTCGCAAACGTCCGACTTCCTCTCGTAGATCATTATTGGTCCTCTTCTCTCTGTCACATTCCTCTTCTGCCAGCGCCTTCAGTTTCAATTTACCATACTCCTTGAGGTCGTCTGTGAGTGTGGCTAACTTGCGACGCAGAGCGCGGGGTACACTCGAGTCGCTGCGCCCCGCTAATTGATCCACCAGACTAGGATCGGGGGCGGCTCGTCTCAACAAGTCGTCCAACACGCCATGCAACGCTGTGATATCCATTCAGATCGCGCCGCGTGCAATGCATCACGGAGCCCTGTCGTATCGACATACCCCAATGGTTCCACTTCATATGCATCTTTAATCAACGACCCAGATCCCGTCTTCTTGTGGTTTTTCGCGGTCTCTTCCATCTTATTTAAAAGCTCATCGACCGCGTTCTTGATCAAATCCTTACAACTTTCTACCAACGCATCATCATCACTGGTCGCCGACGGACTGGACATAATAAACAACTGCCCAAAAAAGTGGCAACGAGAACCATTTGATTCCTATTTTTAGACAAGCAATAAATGGTCGATCAAGTCAAGATGGTGACGAATGCCAGCGTCATGGTGCCGATGGGTTCTGTTTGCGTGTCCTTGCTCGCAGTGGTGGCACTAGCCACACTATTCACGGTGTTCCGTTGGCAAGACATAATGAGTAAGGAATCGTGTGTCAAGGAAAAGGTCGACAGCATGAAAAACGTCGACCAATGGCTGCATATTTGCCGTATTCTTGTCATTACCGTATTGGTTCTTTATGCCCTTGCATTCTTTTTTACAAAGATACCCGCTTCAAACTAATGCATATTTTCTCTGCTATGGAGAATGGGAACCACGTCGTCCAAGAAGTCATCTGCATCCCCAAACACACATGCTTCGTTACAACGGACACCGATTCGCGGTTAGCGATGGTGACGACCAGGGCCGCCGGTACAGTAGATGTAGATGCCACGGTCGTAAAGCTATGGTCTACACCCACTCCCTTGTACCTTCTCCCTGTTAATGCCATCACTGACTTGCCCGTGGGGGCAGATTACGACAAACAAGTAGCTAGAATGTGTGCGCACTATGGCTGTGACGGTGTGTTGCGTGGACGCGTAATATTGACATACAAGCCCATCAAGGTTGTGTATTCTGGATCAATGAAGCCTCGTCAATTCAGGAAACACAGGCGTCGGTTTATTGCACGACTGGTACGCAAATGTGTTGCAGTACCAGCGGGTTTTTTGGGTAACGCGTCACCCACCACACCCACTCCAATTACAGAGAGTATACAGACACAAGCAGTTTCTGTTGGCTGGGCTAGAGCACCACACGAACCGACTAGGAATCACACCACGCAAGGTCTTTCAGAAACAGAGGCACATTAAAGTACTGAACAAGATTGTTCAATCCCGCCAAGAATGGGCGACGAAACATGGGAGTACCGTCCATGCCAATAACCGGGTGGTTCCACCGCGACCTGAGTGCGATGCCAGCAAGTTCGTCAAACGGGAACCACGCCACGGAGCGCTTCTCTACAAAATCGTACTTGACTCTGCACGTTTTTTCATCGAATGCATCGGGGACGTTGGTAAAATCCCCGTGCAGCAGAGCACTTCGTTGCCGCTGAAACTTCTCAGGCAACGACGGGTCCCATGGTATGCGGAGCATGTAAGTTATAAAGAAACGATTGACTCCAGCGGCACCAGTGAATTTCAGTGTATACATGCGCATCGCAAGCAGTTTTGTGACTAGGTTGCGATCCAACACGGCGCCCATGGTTTCCTCGTGAAACTCACAAATCGCCGTCTCTTGTTCATCACACCCTGGCTTCATGCGGCCACCAAAGACACCAAATCTACCGTCACTGTCTTCCTGTCCTAGGAGAACATATACACGGCGGTCCTTGATTGCAAACGGCATTATACCCGCCCCAATGATCTTGCTATCGTCGCTGTGATATGGAAGAGAAAAGTCGAGGATCTTCATGATCATCTTGGTCACAGATAATATTCAAGGACTACCAAACGCGAACCACAAAGCATGCAGGAGCGCATCAGCGAGGTCGTCCTTTTTGGGGTGGTTTTCAAAAAAATCGACCCATGCTTGATCGGTTTGAATCGAAAGTGCCTGGCGCGCATCTTCGATTGCATTCCGCTTGTTGGCCGCGTAGCCATGTTGCCCCTGTTCGTCCACCGCGGCACGTCCAAGGCGTTTGAGCCATGGTCCAAGGCGTGCCTTTTTGCCCGCTGACTGTAGCGTAACTCTTGCCCCCAAGTCACCGCGGATTTGGGCGGCCAAAAACCACGCCTGGATTACATGCGACAATACTGTCATCCGCGTCACCATCTGTTGCTCGATGACCACGGCATCAACATCAATAAAACGAGAGACATCTCTTTCCAAAACGCGCACAAGTGCGTCGGTTGCTTTCATGCACGTTGTCGACTTATTCCAATTGCAAATTTGCACCAGTGAATAATGTTAAACGAATCATCACACGTGTCAATAACCACGTAAACCATGTTGACGACTCCGACATCAAAAGCTGCTACGCGCATTTTGGAGTTTGTGACAAACCATGCCACATTTATATACCTTTAGAAAAATGCTCGAGTCCGTTGTCGTCATGTTGCTTGTCATCCTTTTAGTGTTATACATTTCAAGAAGCAGCGGACCCAATTTAACACCAGACACCGTAGACAATGAGTTGATAGGTCTGCCAACAGAAACAAGAGACTTGTCATTCAAAACACTGCCCAATCGCAACGTTCGTATAGCAGGTGGTGTGTCGGATGGCATCAACAAGGAGGCCCACCCCCTACACGGATTGAACACGTCACTGACCGTCCAACGATTCGATCCCGGAGTAAATCAAAGACCTTACTTGCCACACGGACACTTAACAAAGAAAGTCGACCGCCAAGACGTCGGACAGAGAAGAGGATTGGAGAACTTCTTGAGTGGCTTTGCTCGTGATGGGCACTACATCGATCGCGTTGGGGAGTCAAACCCCAACGAACAAGCGATGTACAGGGAAATAGACCACTTGAAGACACGGGCACAATGGTTAACAGCTTAAAGGAACACGCACCTAAACCAGATACGGTTATATCAAAAAGAGAAGAACGACCTTATGTGCACAGAAACAATATACCGGGTCTACCAGTCAATGACACTGTTTTGCCAACTAAGACAGAACACACCCGCCGAGGGATAAAGACGTATGATTGGTCAGAATACAGTGTCGCCTCCTACCCCGAACTCCCGATCATGGACGCGCACCAATTATTGCACCGCCACAGAGATTCAGCACAAAAATCCGCTGAACAGCCATATCCAGCCTCAGCGACGGTGATATTTCTGTAGTGGGATATGGCTATTTGCTACACAAGAAGGACGTCAAAGCAGACAAAGGCGGCGAGGGATAACCCATTGACGAGACCGATACAAATCAAAAAACCACTGAGTGACTTTGTGAAGACGGAGCGGATGCCGCGTACGCAGATAACAAAAGCCGTGTGGAATTTCGCCAAGAAACACAACCTCAACGAAGGCCGTCTAATCGCCGTTAAGGGGGCACTCGAAAAGCTGTTCCCGAAAAAGCATTTTCCGCGTGGCAAGATTGATGGTATTCGCGACATGCAAGCAATGATATCCCTTTGGCACGTGAAAGACAAAGATCAGAAGCAGTAATCAGTGATGGGTTCGAAAAATTATCGGGTACGCTGTAAATGACCTCCATTGATGATGTAAAAGTTCTAAAGGAGTATTTAATCGCGGATCGGGATCGATATGCAAAAGATATGGGCTTGACCGCCGTTGCCGCCGAGTGGGGAGCCGGATTCATAACAAACCTAATTGTTGCGATGGAACAACTGGTTCTAAACTGTGACACTAGCATTGACATGGACAAAGTGGTCATGGAAAACTCACCGCTCAAGCTTTTAAGGCTTGTCGCACATTCATTGAACTATGGCATCAAAGCAGATGTATACTTATTCAAGACAGTCGAAGATTTATGGAAGAGGATTCGAAAGTCATATTTCGACGAATTCCCCCCAAATTTTAATAACATGTCAAGCTTGGGTAAATGTGGCACCCCATGGGTCATTACAGATTCAAATGCATACGCGTGCCGCTTTAGAATTGACATTCCGCTAGCGATTGAAATATGCAACATCTTACTCGAATTGAATTCAGCTCTGGAGAAGGGGAGTACGTCTGAATTTCGAAAGCACTACACCAAACTTGCAAATCTCGATTTCCATGAATATGACATGACACTAATTCAACGAGTATGCTTGGTGGAGGACTTGTACGCACGGGTTCGATTTATGTTGCTGAAGTCGTGTGTGACACTAGACAAAACAGAATACGACCAACGAGCTCAACTATTGATATTCTATCAGCAGCACCGCAAGCTTGAAAATGCCGCAAAACGGTGTGCCTGAGATCCATTGTCTGTTTTTTCTCGCCGAGTGTAATGGCCAAAGACAAAACGTTCGCAAGCAAACCAAAGGGGGGGTCGGTCTTGAAACAAGCCCAGACAAGCAAGATGGCAACTAAAGTGGAAAAGACACAGCCCAGATCAACTCGAACGGCGCGGGTCGCTTGCAAGAAACCCAAAACGTCAAAGGCGCGATGTGGCCCAGGCACCGTGGCCGTGGATGGCAAATGCAAAATAATCACGCCACAGAATGTCTTCCAATCTTGTGCACAGCCAACCCGAGGACGTGCACACCCACCAGGTGACTACAGCAACGCCCCTTCCTCGGCGTCCAGTAGGAAGATTATCGAGTTGTTGGCTTGGAGTCCAACCGCCCCTTAAAAAGTCTGGAGTTGTCACTCCGACGGTATTCAATGAAAGGTATAAAAGAGTTCCGTCGCTATTTTGCCGCATTTATTCACACAATGGGTCTGAGAACAAAAAACGTCCAAGCACGCCCCTTGCGCGCACGATATGGATCCAAAAAAGGTTCACAGTCACGTGTTGATTTTATGAAGGATATTGCCCACAACGATGTGGAGTCACGCTTTGCGACTAGGTTGGACGAGTTTGCCCGTCGACGCAAAGCGGGCGACAAGGATGCGGAGGCCGAAGAAATCGATTTTATAATGAATGCACTACCTTTCCTTTCCGACCACTACAAAGAGAACACCGTCACAGAGTCGCGAAGTATTTATAAAGACTACTTGTCCAAAGTCGAGGACGTCTTCACACCCGTCGCAGTTGTAGAACAGACCTGCAACGCTTGCTGTGAAGGAAGGCTTGTACCACAAGGCAATGTTGACGACATGGTATGCGAGGGATGTGGTGAGATTGAGTATGGATACAGTTACTTCACCAAGCCAGAACAAACCACGGCTCGTGCGCGCGTCAACCGGCAACAAGTATATCGCCCCATCAATCATTTCAATGATATGCTGATACACTTCCAAGGAAAGGAGCTCACGTACGTACCAGAGACCGTAATTGATTACATCCGGAATGCCGCAATGGTTCATTTCCCCATGGAGAGAACGATGACGCATGTACATACACGCAAGCTACTGCGCCTCAAAAAGTACAACAAGTACTACCGAAACATCCCAAATATAATGCAGCGAGCATTTGGTATACAGCCACCACAGTTTACAGAAGAACAGCTGGCCACGCTGAGGGCAATGTTCCAAGACACAGAGGTCGCATTCAGAGAGACGTGCAACGATCGCATCAATTTTTTGTCTGTCAATTTTTTACTCTTCAAGTTCTGTGAGCTGCTTGGGTGGAACAGCTACTTGAGTTTGATTCCATTGCTCAAGAGCTCATCAAAGCTATATGACCATGACAACAAATGGTCCAGTATGTGCAGACATTTGGGTTGGCATTTCGTCAAGACACGGGTCCCGCCTCGGTGCTTGATCTAAACATGCACAAGTCAAACATTAATCCAATACACGTCTCGCGATCGAGCACGCGGCGTACTTGATGCGGCAGAGCTTCGAGTCCACTAGACATTTTGGTGGCGGTGATCCACACGGGTCTTTCTTGAGGGATGCTGCAACCAATGACCTTGCCATTTTTTCGTATGTATTACCACGCTTGTTTCTCTTGCACTTACCCATTGCACCAACCCTGAAAATGTAGCACGACAAACAGCCCTCGTTCATTTTTTTCTATGTATAAGGTACACATGGATGTGACAGCGTTCAACCAATGCCTCGATGAGCTCACGGGCAGGCTGCAGGAAGCATTTCCCGATCTACAAGAGCTGGCGTCGGCAAGGATGATGACAAAGACAATCATAGATACGAACCCAAACATGCCTTTGCAGCTGTTCTGTGAGCATATGCGACCGCACGTGGATGCATTGCAGACTCGCGACCTCCAGTTTCTAGAGCAACCAAGCTCTCCCCTGCAGCCACTAGGGCTGCTGGAGGCTTGGAAACGCATGCACCCCATCACACGCGATGCTGTTGTTGGATATCTCGATAGGCTGGTGGGATACAGTGGGTTGCTGGTGGAGCGACAAGCAATGTCCTTGCTTGGCGTAAAATCCACCGGGCCCGGTGCCCCACCCATCAACCCCGCCGCGATTTCAGACATTTTTCAAATGGCACAGGCAGCTACATGCAACCTCTCAGAAGACGATGCAAGGGCACTGCTCGAGCGTCGCGACAGTCAGAAGCTAGGAGATCTTTGCTTCAACATTCTAGACATCATGACCAAATCACAAGTCTGATGTTGGGTTTATTTCTTTTGGAAGCACGTTGACGTAGCATGTGCTAAATTGTACAGCTGTGACAGCTGGAGCTTGTCGAATAAACCCGTCCCCACAGACATTTCTCTGATCGTGTGCCAGACGTACACGAGTGTCTCGAATTCTTTGTCGAGCAACGGCTCGGCTGCTTCGTCCACATACTCATCCGCCGATTCTTCACAGGAGGATGGCTCAGGTGTCCCAAGAAACTCTAGCAGCTCGTACTCGTCGTAGAGAACCATCTTGAACTTGCAGCAAGAAAATGAATTCTGGTGTGTGTGTGTGAGGTTTTGTGCGCCTTTATATATGCGTGTGGTGGGTGGCCATGTGAGTGCACTTATAAGTGGGGAGAATGGCGAGACGGGTGTGTTAGTTGTTTCAAAAGCGAACTACCAAATTGTACCACCAAGACAAGCTGCAGCATACAATGCTCTGAAACGCAGACTCGGCATTCAGCTGAACATGCCAAATTTCGTGGTTTGGCACTGGTTCAAATCACTCGTCCGCTTGCTTGAGTTTGGACGACTGAACAAACTAGATCATCTGAACCTCTTGGTCCCACCGATCAATGGACTGGACATGTGGGTAAAATACTCATGTAGATATCTTCCAATTAACGTGGCAACGGAGGTTTCCGAAATCATTCCGCGTCCCATATCACTTGAACGTTGATTTAGCCCTGTTCTTGCCGGGCTTGACCACGATCTCGCCGCTGGTCGTTACACGCGGCCTAACCTTGGAAACGTGGAAGTGCTTGCCGGTTTCTGGAAAGAAGAAGAACACATCGCGCGTGTGCCTTATCATAAACTCGTACTCCTCCAAAAATACATTAAACGACGAACCCATTGCGTTGAATGATTGCACTATATCGGGTGCATAGTCAAGGATCACATCACGTCTCTTGTCGCGGCGGTTTGCAAGCATGAAGCGACAGCTTCTGGTTCTGCTACAACAAAATGTGCTTGTACGTTGTAGACACGGAGTGCTTTTAGTACAATTGGGCCCAAGTCCCACGGCACTGAACCATCCATGTAATGGTAAATGATATCACACTTCGACACAAGTGTCTCCGGCTCCGCATATCGAAAAAGTGTGTACCACGCGTCAACCAAGCCTTGGCGAATGCCGTGTGTTAGGCCTACCTCAGTTTGCACACTAGGGTCGATCAGTGAGTGCATTTTGCTTAATTCGGGGTGTCGTGTATAAACATGGTCAAAATCCATGTTCAGAATAAGCTTGTTTGTACTTATTTTGACTAAATGGCCAGATAGACGACTCTTGCCCGAGCATGGCACGCCGAAAATGAAGTGCATCGTGGGTTTAACGGGCATGGTTGACACACCGCGTTTCTTGGTGCCAAATTGTTTGACTATAAGACTGAACGCGTACTCGAGCAATGGCTTGTTTGGTGGTGGGGGCGGGGTTGTCTGTGTGGGCTGTGGTGGCTCGGGAGTGGGTGTGGGTACACCGACTCGTCGCTGTTTTTTGACATTTTGGCGTTTTTTAACTATGTTCGTTTTCCGTTTACCCGCCATACCATTTCCCTCGCGCAACCTTACTCGATTGGTCATTGGGAGTCCGCACAGATTTTTTGCGTTTAACAATAGACATGAACCCCACCACCGCGAGTAGCGATCGCGAAGCAAATCAATTGCATTACAAAGCACGCATGCGTGCATATGAGATGTTTCGGGCATTGCTACGCATTGGTGGGAGTGATGCTGTCTTGTTTGGGGGCTTTGTCAGGCGGACAATCTCAGGGGAGTCGCTGGATTGCGATCTGGACATTTATTCGTTGGATAATATTGATGCTGACCAGGTCAACATGATCTGTGCGACCTTAGTAATGTGTGGATGGTGCAAGGCGTGGCACGTTCTGTATGAATCCAATGCTTACAAGCCGCAGCTAAGACGATTGCATCTGAATGTTGATGGGGTGCGGTTTACAGTCGATTTTTCGCCATTTCCTCCACCGGTAGTTGATTATGATGTAAGCTCGCTACAACTAAAAGATGGCAAACTTTCTGTTAGAAACGGGTCGGCCAGCGATATATACAACGCAACCGATCTTTTAGACGTCATTACAGCCGTGAAGGACAGGGTTGCAACGGCAGCGGTTGCTCCATCGCAAATCACTGCGCGGATGGAGGCGTCGGAAGATGATGACGACGAGGTGGATTGGAAACAACATAACAAACAGATGGCGAGACACATCCGACGTCACATGAAGCTCGTAGAGTCCGGCTACACTGTAAAGGGATCATTTGACATTCGGATAAATCACACGGAGATATGCCCCATTACCCACGAGACCCCTCAGTGGATGTTGTACATCGATTGTACACATGGGTTTGACACGGATGCGTTTTGCACCATGCTCTCCATGACTGACACGCGCCCAACTTGCCCCATATGTCGTCAACTTGTAGATTATTGAGGAGAAGAGGAGCACCCACAATCTGAAGCTGCAGCTGGCGCAACCCCGCTAATTAGACGCCTGGTGTGGCGACGACGGCGATGACGATTCTTTCGCTTGACGCCACCAGACGAGCGGCGCTTGCGCTTATATTTGCGGAGCAGAGTTGGTGTCGGTTCTAGCGGATGCATTTGGACTGACCACACAAAAAGTGTAATCAATGCCTCCAAAAACGCCAGTTTTAGTTTTACACATGCGCAACTCACCCCGATCACCGTTTCCACTTCTTGATGAAGCGTCACCGACCCTTCAAAGTGCATCCGAACAAGCAGTCGCCTGCGTATGTTCACGCTAGGAGGGATGCGCAAAATCAGCTTGTCTGTGTATGCATTGACAATCACGACGTTAGCGTCCACGTCCTTGATTCGAATAAGGTCTTCCGAAACACAGACCAATTGTCCAATAAACAAACCCGCGAAAGACGCAACCATCCCGCGCGACTCACTCGAGCTACCGTCGAGAATCACCTTGTGTATGTTTGCCCCTCGCACGTTTACGACCCCTTCGTATGCATTCAGTCGCAGCTCCTCGAGCGGTGCAACCAACTGGATGTCACATGATATTTCAGAGACAGTGTCTATGCGAAGTTTGCGAAGCGACTTGCCAACTGTAGCGCGGACATGACCACTGCCCTTGATTCCGATTGTCGCTGTGACGAGAGATGGACATGAAAGAACAACGGAGGCTACTTCCGGGGAGGCTTTGGCGGCATAGTGTTTGAAATTTGATAGCCCTTCAACCAAACCACTTCGGTTCGACACACACGAAACAGTGGGTGGCACGGCAACGGTAACGTCCCAGCCAACAACATGTACACTTCGCAGCCGCGCAAGTCCCGTGAGATCGATGTGCTGGGGAGAAATCGACATGACCTCCAGCGTCAATGATTCCAGGCACTGTTTAAGCTCCGGAGATCTTATGGCTTTAAGTATCTTGGCATCGTGGTGTCGGTTGTGTATATCCGCATAGTTGTTCCTCCACACAGAGACCACCAATGACCGAACTTGCATCGTGCACACATGAGCAATTGCATCAAACAGCCACGACGGACATGGCACCTTGAAGGCGGCAAATTGAAAGCCTCTCACACCCGCATCGTACATCCGCTCAATCATGTGTTTGTTTTTGCGCGTGACGACCATGATTTCAGGGTGTCGCTGCTTGGGGCGAACATTGCGCGCCAGATGGGTCACTGCATGGTGAAAAGCTCGACATGTTCTGGAAATAGACTGTGCCTCCTTCGCAGAAAGAAAGCTGACTATGTGTACGACCAACAAGTCGTTGGAAAAAACTGGATGGTCGTTTACCAACCCAGTCATGGTGAAAGTGACAAACAGGCAGTTGTGCACATCCTTTTTATTCTTTACGGTATGGCATCATCTGCAACGACTACCGACGACGAATCATCCCCCGAAACAAGCACACCACCCGTACCATCCAAGTCACCCGTCAAGGTTGATGTCAAAACCAACCTTTTCTCAAACAATACGTATTCGGGAAGAAGGGACTACTTGCGCGATTTCAAAGAGCGTCAGTTGACATTGGACGCTTTAGGCGTGGGCAATGTAGTGGTGTTGGATCCATCAGACATCAACCCCGTTTTGGTGCGAAGGTATGCCATAGGAAGAGATGGTCTGGGGTTAAGACGCAAGTACAAAAGGGAATACGATTACAGTTCTAGTTCGTCGTCCTCGGACTTTTCAGACGACGATTCGTACCACCAATCCTCGGATGAATCAGATTCGTCTGTGGATGGGTGGTCGCATAAAAGGCGGCGAACGAAATCACGACGGGGAAAATGCAGACCATGCGCGCCGTGTCCCCCGTGTCCAAAACGCAAAAGGAGACCCAAAAAGGTTCGTCGGTGACGCGGTCAAGTCGGCACCGACTGTGACCGGAGGAGATGCAGCTTCCACCACATCGACGATGTCCAGATAAACAACAATAAAATAACAACCGACAATGCATACGCAGCCCATCTCCACCACGCCACACTGGCTTCTGCTTCAAGTGGGATCATGGTTTTTTCACCCGTGAATATCAAAGCCGGTGTTTCTCGCATTATGGTCAATCTCCATTCATCGTCAGCGGGTTATCCAACACCAAAGACCCTCGTACAACCATGTCTTGGGGTTTCGTGGACGTATTTGTTCGAATGCAGCTGGAAGTGCCGTGATACATTATTACCATCTATGGATTTTTGCTGCGGAAGGCGGTCTGTATGTCAGTGCCAAGCATTTTTTCCAGCTTCTCCTTCCTGTGCTTCAAATGTTCCAATTCCTCCAATCCCTCTTGAAGCAGGGCGTTCTCTTGTGCGCGGCGAGACGCCTTCTTCTTACATCCTCTATCTTTTTGGCCAATTTCTGTTCTCTGGACACCCATTCTTCGTAAAACGCCTCCCGCAATTGAACGCTCGTGCACAGCACACCCTTGGATAGACGCGCATCTATAGCATGTTCCACGTCATCTCTTTCGTACAACACGGGAAGCTCATACAAAACGCGATCTTTGCACACACTTGACACCGAGTGGGTGGTGCCCATGCTAACACACACCACAATTACACACCACATGTCTTTATTCGCCAACCTTCGCGTGCTCAATACGCTTTGATTGATCCACCAGGAAGAATGTGGAAATAGACGTTGTTAAGCCCCTCATCCAGATCCTTGAGCTTAGTGCCCGAAACGTCGTTTAGCGGCACAACGTTCTCCGTAGTGTTGATGAACACCGCGCTGTGTAGAGTGTTGATCCTGCCCAGCTGCGCGGCAGTGAAATTCAGAGCGGCCGTCGCGGTCGAAATCGTTACACCGCCAACTCGCACGTGGTCAAGCGTCACCGTTCCATCAGACGGCATTAGCGCAAGCCCGTTGTGGCGAATCACGGCACCAGTAGGGTCGATGCTAAAAACATCAACACCATCCACGTTCTTGAGATTCAATAGATTCGAATCGGTAAACAATACCTTGTAAGACGTCTCCGAACCAGTCGAGGTCCCAGGAATGTCCGTCCTACGATTGAGTGTCGCCGTGTTCGTAGTGGTGTTCACGCTTTCGATCGTGAATGTCTCGGGGCCGACGATGACGCCTTGCCCGGGCCTAAGGTTGGATACTGCTGGGGACGTCAATGTGTTGTCCTTCACGGTAACGCTGGTTGTGAACATTTTGCTACCGCGAAGGTCTGCGTCAAGCACAGCAGCCCGCAGCACGGTGATCTCAGGATCGACATTGGCCATTGTAAACGCGCAGATAATATTGGGTGTGCTCGGGCTGCAACACGCAACAAAGAAGATATTTTGTCACAGAGCTTTAATGTTCGAAACACAGTCCAGTGCCTTTTTCCTTGGGCTCCTTGTCGGGCTTGCATTGATGCTTCTTTATCTCAATTTTAAGGCCGGTAATTGGCACACACAGCCACCGTCACCAGAATACACGCCACAACCAGCTTCGTCGTGTCAGCACAAGAAACAGCATGCCACACAAAAAACTAGTGCATCCAACCCGATAGCTCCACTGAACACAGCACTGGTTCCTGGCTCGTTAGACGAATCTGTATTTACATATGCTGAAGCGGGAGACAATGAAGACGTTCCTGGATTTTGGCAACCAAATGACGCAGACGACTTCACCTTGTAGATAACCAAGAATCAGTGGATACCCCTTTGTAATCTTCGGTGCTACTCGAGGGCCGAGGCCGTCGCTGGCGACGGGCCCCCGACCTCTCGGCTATGTCATATTCAACAACGGCCTGTGGCGTCTCACGAATTGTGTCCGCGACATTATTCGGCGGTTCTACATGTGTAGAAACCACGTCCGCTGCCAATACTTCTAGCGTGGTACTGTCCGTGTTGTTTATAGGGGGGTTGTTGTTTCTGGCTGGCTTTCATTTCGGAGCGAGTCAAGCGGGTCGGTTGGAATAGGGCTGGTTGGTTTTGAAGGCGGCGAAGCAGCCATTTCAACGGCCGGAGGACCCATGGTCGAGGGGCGAGGTTTCACGGCAGACCAGCTAACGTGCCGTCTGTTTTGCGCACTGTACGTGCTATATGGATGGTGGCGAGTCGGGTGTTTCTCGACTGTGTTTTTTTTACCCCAACAAACGAACCAATCGCACAAAGGGCAAGAGCACCAATTACCAATTCTGCCATATTATCAAGCCTACAAAAAAATGAGTGTGAACACGGGACCACCACAGAGTCCAGATGAATCATTAAATGAGCTAGTCGACCTACAGGCCGAGCACGCATCACTGAATGCAGCATTGGACGCAAGCAATTCCAGAATCAAACAGCTTGAATTTGATTTAGAGGCAACCAAAAAGCTAGCCAGATACATGCACAAGCCCACCAGACAATGCACGACAAAAACAAAAAACTCGAAGGTGCATACCAGAAGGCTGTCGCCGATTTAGAAGTGGAGCTTCAAAAGCACAAAGACAATCTGGAGTATGCCAAAGAGAAGACGGATAATTGGCCAAGGCAGAAGAAGGCCACAAGCAACACATAGAAGAGCTAAAAAAAGGAATTACCAGACTCGAGGCTATTCTGGAAACGAAGAGGGCAGCGAGAGGAACTGGATACGTTTGCGAACTTTGTCACGAGCACATCGATCGTTTAGACAACCAAGTCAAAGACCTAACTGAGCGCTACAACCAAGTCGTTGCCAGAGCCCAATCACTGCATGCCACACACTCGTCGCAAATACATCAATTAAGGCTGGCGGCAAGACTGAAGCACACCATTGGTCTGCAACACCAGATCCGCTTTGGTGCACCTACACTCGGACATCAAGGCAATCCGGGCCGATTTCTTGGCCGGCTTGCTGGCTTCTGGATAGCGTACGTGCTCGACCCGAGTAAATTAACTCAAAAAGTATCAAAGTATAAATAGCAAACACCACAGCGTACTAGAGGGTCACACTCACACACCAATACTCAAGTCCGCCGCAACACACCACGATGGACGACACAACGAAGCAGCACTATGACAACAGACTGCACGCGGTGTTTCTGCGACCATTCTACACCAAGGAATCGCAACAAGCAACACATGTCTGTATGGCAGGCGGCAAATACGCCCTTCCCGAAAACAAGGAGGCCAAGCTGCCGCGCATGATCGGGGCTGAGATAGACGACGGCAAGGAAGAGTATATGTGCGAGGTGATCACGGACCGCTTGAAGTTTTTTCTCGATCTAGACCTCAAAGCTGAAAGCGTGGACTGTGAGTCGGAAGTGGGCAGAGGCGCCCTTTGCGCGGACATCGCATTTGTCCTGCACACCTAGGGCTCGTACCCAATGATGCGATGGTGTTGTTTACCGCGTGCCACACACCCGAGAAGTCTGGGTACCACATCCATCTACCATACCTAGAAGTGACCCGTGCCGAGGCCGTAGCCATCGCCAATGCCGTTCGGGCCTTGGCATCCCCTGATTGGGCCGATGCAGTCGATGCGACTCCCTACCACGGCAGTCTGCGCATGCTGTATTGCAGCAAAGCTGGAAACCGCCAGCACATTGGACGGAGGTATAGCCTGGAGAAAGTGTTTGTCGGAGTTGCGGACAGCATCGTCGAGGACAGCGAGGTCTTGCGACAACTGGGCCACGATACCGCCCGTGCAATTGCACTGTGCTGTGTTCGTATTCCAGGCGCGGTGGTTCCGCACTGCGGCGGCGAAGGTGCACAACCAGTGGCGACCACTGCATGGGCGTCCAGTAAGCGCATCGACACCGCCATACCGTCGGAGTTTGCGTATGTGGGCGAGTGCTTAGGGCTCGGCGCCACGATCGCCACCAAGCACAAGCGCGGCGATGACGCCGTTCTTGTCCAGACGCGCACACGGATGTGCCCCCGAGTCGGCCGCGAGCACAAGCAGCGTTCAGTCGCGTTGTTGCTCAAGTCCTCCGGGGTACAAGTGCTGTGCATGGACGATGTCTGTAATTGTGGTAGCGGCAAGCCAGTCGTCGTTGCCAGCAAGGACTGGTCGGTTCTTCTTGAGGAGAACGGGCGGCTTGTGGCTGTCATGTCGTGGTTGGAGAAGGCACTCCAGTAAGGTATAAAAGGACACACACACAGGAAAACTTGCCAGTCTGCACGATGTCCTGCTTGACAATCTTTTGCACTGAGATAGCTGCTCTCATCGGTCGCCATCCCTACCGCACCCTAGACGAGGCGATTGGTGCACTGCTTTTGCATAATGAACGCGTAGTACACAAGGAGTTTCCACACCTAAAGACGCAGCTGCGCGAGGCACGTGTCAAGGATGCCGGGGGAAAAAAGAGAGAGTTTATCTGCCGCAAGCGGCACGGGGGTGTGCTAGAGAGTGGGTTGGCAAAGATGGCCAAAGCGGAATGCCCAGAGGAAGTTCGCGTACTTTTAGACGAGACTTTGGCTGAGATCGACGAACCAGATGAAAGAGATGTTGCAAGGGGCATTGTTTTCAAGACGTTCGGGACACGCAACGAAGACAATGTCATCTTAGAGTACGAGCGTTTGACTGGAAGACGGCTGACGGAAAAGAACACAGACTTTCGACTGTCACGCGCGTTTAGCACACCCAGTGGGATATCGTACAAAATTGGCGGTCGCATCGATGGTGTGTGTGACGAGCTTGGTAAACTAGTCGAGGTCAAGAATCGCATCCACAAGTCCACGTTCCAGAATACGACGTCTTGCAGGTTTATGGGTATTTCGCTATTACTGGTCTGAAGGAGTGTGAACTTATCCAATGTATGTGCGGACAGCTCAAAACGGACAAAATTGTCATGGATGAGGATTTCTGGGCACGCACACAGTTCGCACTGGACAAGTTTATTGACAAGCTGTTTCTCTCCGGATACACAGGAATCTGGTGCCAACAGTCCACGCGAGGAGGAGCTCACACAGGAGCCTCCTCTTGATTGTGAGTAGTGCAGATATCAACACAGATCCTCGTCACCGGTGTCATCACTCTCATCCGGGACATATATATCCTCGAATTTGGGTAGTTTAATGTCGTGTCGACGGAACAGTTGTGCGTGCATATGTGCCGCTTCCACTAGTTTGCAATAAGTGTCCATGTATTGAATGCCACTGGGCAGGAGCTCGTCCTTGAATACCACGGACCCACCTTTCTTGACATATGCACACGGACCCCTGTTGGCAGAACACACCGCAAGCCATGCGTCGTAGGGGTTTATGGGGGTAAGCACTTTGGGAAATGATTCGGAACCAAACAGCTTAATACAGGCTTCATATACGTGTTTCGCATCGACGTGTCGCCTTAAGTATAAACACGCATTGGCGACAGTTTTTAGTCGATAAATGGCAAGAGCCGCCAAGCTCTCTATGCCATAGAACGCATCGACAGTGTCAGCCAAGTGCTTGTGGGTCAATAAAGATATTGAAAATACCCTTGCCCGTCCATGATCATGTCCTCCGCGCAGATGCTCGTAAACCTTGGTGGATGGGTTATTTTCCATGTATCTGCACAAGATAATGTCCGACTGGTATGAATGTGATCTCAGCACGCTGCAAAACGCAACACTGTCACGGGACAGCGATCTCTCAATCAAAGTCCCGGGTGACTTTGACTGGTTTGAAGGAGGCTTGGTGTTTCGAAATGTTGACCAACCCAGAGCATACTTCGACACAGGTCTCGCGGTGAGAGTCATGTATCACGTCTTGAATGTTTCGTCCGTCACTGTTTGGTCATCGGGCTCGGATGGCATGATTAGATTTGACAAGCCAATGCCACCTCCACCCAAAAAGGCGATCATTGACGTGTACGTCGATCCAGAGCAGAGACTGGCCATAACAAGTGGATCTGGGAACGAAATCATGAGCGTTGACAGGCGCGGAAACATCAACTGTGCATGGTCACGAAGCATGGCAAATCGCGTCGCCGCGATAGAAGATTCGGCAGTTTTCGTCGAGCGTGGTTGGAACATTGCAGTGGCAAGCGACGGCAACCTCAACTTCTCCAGGGACGGCCACGTGCTTATGTCTTTGGATACGAATGGCACACTCGCCCTCAACGGGCTTCCATAGATTGTGTGTGCTGCAAAGTCAACGAAATCGGGTCGTTCGGGAGTCTCTGTGATTTTATTTAGCGATTGGACATAATGGCTCAAGTAGTTGCCACCGCTGGACAAAGTGTTGCCGGATTCCTGCAGAGCAGAACGTTTGCCGCAGTCCTCACCGGTATGACTGGATACTTCGTCTACCCAAACAACGATCGCTTGGTGGGCTTTGTTCGAAAGCACGAGTGGCTGCGGTACGTGTTTCTGTTTATTCTTATCTGGCAAGGTCAGGGCGAGAAGAACATGACGAGATCGGCCTTGGCTGTAGCAATCATTTACGTATTTATCAACTACGTCGTCCCGATGCTGGAAAGTAGGATGGACACATTCTGAAATAACCACGCAAAGCCGTGTAATGGTCAATGCGGGGTCAAAAAATGTTCAGAAAACCAAATGGGCACCAATGCACTAGACTTTTTAGTCGTTTCAAAGCCACCGCGAACCAAGACTGGGCGAATGCGGACCCACACGCGCCGGCGAAAGGGAAATCGGAGTGAGTTGGCGCGGCTCAACTTGGTCAAAAAGGAAACACTCGAATTTCTAAAACTTCTGGACAAGGCTAGAAGTCGTCTCCAGTGATCACGCGCCCGTCCAAACCCACGACGCGGTCGCTACAACGGCGACAGTCAGCACCAATGCAATAAACACCGAAACCCAACTAATCGATCCCGTGGTTCTTATTCTTAATTTGCGTGCTGTCATGATACACAGTGCACAACAAATATCAGGCTCAGCCTCTGGGCTCGCTTTATTGTGCATCACGTGGAATGTTCTTGAGTTTTGTCATCAAAGCCTCGTAATCCGCCCTCCGGCCTTCGGCCACCAGCTTGTTGTATAGGCTGTGCAGCATCTCAATTTCCTTCTTTCTAGCCATGGCAAGCCTAGCCAGCGACGCCTTGGTCATGTGGTCATATAGCTTTGTTTCGAGGTCTGCTGCTACAGGGTTCAGGCGCTTTTCCGCCAACGATTTCATGAGCCGCTTCTTTACCAACCGTGCCTCCTTTTCCTTATGCGGGCTTCTCTTTGCTTCTTTTTGATTTCCCGCTGCTCAGTGTATCGCTTCCAGGCGAGCTGTCTCGACGTTTCTTTGCGAATGGCTTTCAGTCGTCGTTTGGCAGCAGCAACCCTCAGTTGGTAGGCCTTGAGGGATTCCTTGACCCGCCGCAGCTTTGCCTGCTGCACGGGATCACTGACCGTTAAGTTAGTATTCGTTGGCATTGCCATACCACAGACTATTGTCGCGTCTTTGTCCGCTGTCTCAGCTGAATAGGCTCGCCGCCCCGAGCCTCGGCAAGTAGTCGCTCTCTCCGTTCCTTTGCTCGTTCCTTCGATGCTTCTTCCAATTTCTGGTCTCGCCTCTGTCTGTGTGCTTGCCTTCGCAGCGCTCTTACCTCGGCGGACTCCGCTAACACTTCATCCTCGGGGTTCTTGTCCTCTCGGTGTCATAGTCATACACAGACCCTCCTTCAGACCCCCCACTGCCCATCATAGAGCCGCTTCCTCTCACAGACCCCCCACTGCCCTCTTAGACCCACCACTTCCACTCCTAGATCTACCACTTCCCCGTCCTCCATCGCCTCCGCCCATACCTCCGCCGCCCGGTGGTGGCGGTGGTGGTCCCCAAAGCCGCCTCCACCAGGTGGAGCCGGTGGAAAGCCCCCACCCCGACCGCCATTGCCACTGAAGAGCTCGCCCATGCCATCCGAGAACAGCCTTGCCTTTCTTGTGGGCTGGCTGTCGTCGTCGATGGTAAAGCTCATATCACCCCCGAGCACACGGTCAACAGCTGCTTGGATTTCAGGGTCGGTCAGGTCAGTGGTTTCCGCCAGTTTTTCGCGTCTCTTTCGAGCGTAACTCCTCCAAATCATCGGCCATCGATCTAGCCCGTTTCGTGTCGCCCGAGAGTACTCCGGATCTTCCAGCCGCCTTACATCATCGAGGATTTCATTTACCGTCTCCAAGAGCCTCTTCACTCGGGGGTCCCTGCCATCAAAACCGTACCGCGGATCTGTGAAATATTCCTTGGCAACAACCGCCTTTGACTTGATGACACGAATGATCCGTTTAAGTCTTTCAAGACTCGTCGCAAGGGAACCCGTGGTTACGTTCACATCCATGATACTATTCTTTCCTTTGATGGATGCGATGTACTGCCGCATACCCAAGTGCTTTTCCGTGCAGCCACGGCGTTTGGTATAGCGATTTCATGAAGTTGACGTCATCAGATATGTCTCGCAATGACTCCTTCTGCTGCTTCTTGCGCTTCTTGACTAGATACTCTTCCTTGGCAAGCTTGGACTGTGCTTGGAGGATGGCGCTCTTGTCCTCGCCAAGATCTTCAAACCCCACATCCCACTTCGCCGGGTTTACGTTTTTGGCCTCTTCTTCGTATCGCTCTAACAGATTGTCCACCGACTTGTTGATCCGCTCCGCCTTGGTCTTGTCGGCATCCATCAACAGTTCTTGCTGAAGCACAGTGCTGTTGTTTTTTAGCTTGGCCAAATTCGCCTTGATGGTGTTGTCCACCAGCTTCTTTTCTATGTCAAGCGCCGCTCCCTTGGACCGGGCCTGCGCTTCCATGCGCTTCAGTGCACGCTCCTCCTTCTTGAACTCAGACAGACGCTTGTTAGTTTCCTGTCTCTGTTGCTTCAGCTCGGCCATCTTATCGGCTTTGCGCGCAGCAAGGGCCGACTGTGTACCCTTCTTTATCGAGGCTACTTTCTGCTTGTTGACCGCGGTTGCCTGTTTACGCTGTTGCTTAATCCGCTCCAGTGTCTCCTTACGCCGTACCTGCTCCATGGGTTTCCCCGGTCTTGCCATTGGTGGACCATCGATTATATTTTTTCGCGAGTCCAAAGCCCGTGGTTCAAGCAAGTCCAAGCAGCTTACATTTAGGCTCGATCTGCTTGCAAGCCACACAGAACTCCCCCTCTCGGTCAGGCTCAAAGAAGGACACGGGCCATCTTGTGCCGACGGCTGCGGCTATACCGCGAGAAACGTCGTCCGAGTGTGACGCGCCTTTCACCAACAGCTTCTCATACCGCCGACGCAACTCGGCTTGGTGCAGCTTGTCAAACGCACTCACTCGGCTAGGAAACAGTGGGTTGGCTAGAGATTGGACAACACTCAAGAGCTTGCCAATTTCCATTTTGGCTGCCCGCCATGACCTAGCACGTGTCAACCGTGCCAGTTCGGCATAGAGCCACGCGAGTGCATCCTTGAGAATTTCCACGGAATCACCCAGCAACGGGTTCTGTGATATTGGGATGGCTATTTCGTAAATGGATTCCGCGCCTTCGGCCTTTTGTGTGTAATTGGGATTGCGCAGGTGGCTTTTTCGAATGTCCATTAAGAGAGCCAGGGCTTGGCGATAGTAATGGACGACGCGTGCGTGTCGCTCAGCCCGTTTTCTGAGCACGCTCTTGCAGGATTCGTGCATAGACACGACCTGTCGCGGCAGTGGATCGGAGCCCCAGGCAATATAACGAGTGGGTGTCCCTAATACACGCCGCAGCGATCTATCTAAATGTTTGACTGCGGATATGGTTCGTTTCCTTCTGCCGTATCGCTTGACGGTATCGACAACGGCTTTGAGGCCTTTTACACTTTTTCCCAGTGGTTTACCACGCATGCTTTCTTAAGCCACCAAATCATTTGCAGGCCTTGTAACAAGTGGGAAGATAGGGGGAGCTCGTGAGACCGTTGACCCATGCGTCATACCAGTCCCGGATTTTGGGGCCACGCGCACATGAGCGAGCGGCTCGGCGGTGTCGCCTGTACTTACGCTTGGAATACTTCTTTGCCATTGAAGTGCCATGCACAAAATAAATTTAAACAGTGGGTAATGCTTTTAGCTGTGGTATTTTTAGTGGTTCTCGTTTATTGGTTCCACGTGGGCTGCTGGCAGCTGCCGAGCAGATTTGACTGGTTCAAGCACAACGGCATGCAGCGTCCACGAGCGGTGAAACAGACAAAGTGCGGCTCGTGCTGGGCTATTGCCACGTGCACGGCTCTAGGAGCTCGCTTGAGCAAGGAACACGGCCCCGAATACGCACTCGACAACAGAGCAGTGGAAGACATCATGGTGAATGCCCACGGCAGCAGGGGCTGTCTCGGGGGTTCACTGGCTTCGGCGTACCGCTACGCATGCACTACCGGGCTCGTGACACACAGAGGGAGGGTGCGGATCCGCAGCACTGCCAACATCGCACACACAGATCGATGTGAGATCAAACACGCAATCGCCGCACGGGGTCCGGTCGCGGCACACATGATGGAATACCCGTCTCTGCGAAAGGTTACATCGGACACGGTGGCGTGGCAGCCACAGCCATCGGAGCTCCCGATAAACGGACACGCCGTGGTGCTGTTTGGGTGGGACGATTTAGCAGGGGGGTGGTTGGTGCAAAACAGCTGGGGCGTCGGGTGGGGCAACCAAGGTGTTGGGCTGGTCAAATACGGCGCCGCGCGGATAGATTCCCTTCATGTGCTCGACTGTCGTCTCTAAATCACGTAGTTGATCTGGCTGTTTTGGATGTCATGCAAGGACGAGCTGTCGCCCGCTAGGGCAAACACCGTGCTTTCGGGAACGGGGTCGCGAGTTTCCGACGCGCCGTGGTCAACGGGCCGTTTAGGCGGAGAGGGCTGTGCGCTGGGTCCGAGGAAATACCACAGGCCGACGGCAGCCACAATGAGTAAAGCTGTATCGTTAGTCATATAGACAGCAACACGGAAAAAATTTTGTGCCTGAGGCCAATGAACGACAGTTACGGCAGAAGCGTTGTGCCCACACAGAACACCATCAACCAATCCATGGTGTCTATGGAAGCCGAAATCAGAAAGCCTCTGAATGACCGACAGAGCAGAACCGTACGCGTAGACACCACAGCGCTGTCGTTCCAGCCCTTCTTCAACGTCCCGACAGTGCCCACGTCCGCCCATATGTATCGGCCCCGGCTCGAACCGCGGACGCAAACTTTCCACCAAGTCATCGAAAAGAACATGGCCGCAACAGCTACCACCGCATTTCAAGACACATGGCGCGATACAACCGTCCAGAGGTACCAGGTTTGAAGGTATAAAAGGGAACACACCACCCCAGTTTGCCAGCCATGCAGTTTGCAACTTGGACGGAAGTTTTGCACGGCGACAATGTTGCCGTGGGCACCAAGCTGGAGTCCAACAAGGCTGGCAACCACACAGCGTTCTACTACCCCGTGCGCCGCAACAACAAGCCTATCCGCTTCTTCAGCCCTGTAATGAAGTGCAAATTCGCGCCAAGCGAGGAATACAACACAATAGACTGTTCGCAGTATGCCCCGTTCAGTGGAAACCACGCGCACATGCAGTCGTTTATTGATTCGCTCAGGGCCATCGAGGACTTCGCGTTGCAGTGGTGTACGGAAAACAAGGCCGCGGTCTTCACCGACTTCGAGCCACTGCCCAGCGACGACGAGATTCGCTACTCGTTTCGGTCATGCCTAGTCGACCGCTTCGAGGGCATCAAGTTTCGCATGCCCCCCGACAACGGCTGTGCTTTCTTCAGCAAAGACGGCAAGCCCATGACACAGGACGAGGTCCGCGCCGCCTTCAAGACCAAGAACCTCCCTAATGTGCGTCTGGCCGCCGAAATCAAGTCCATCGGCATCTACAACGGCCAGAAGCGCAAGGGACCAAGCTGCCGTTCAGCGAGGGCAAGATCGAACTGCGCATCTTCGTGGTCCAGGCTCGCATCTACCCCGCCGATGACGCGGACGGGAGAGACATACCCACGGACGTCTGCCTCATTCCCGACGACGACCCCGCTATGGATCAGTCTTGAAGCATGCGGTCCTGCTCGTTGAGCTTGTCTTTCGCGTCCTGGATTCGGTCTTCCAAGCCCGACGCAAGCGAGTGGCGATACTTGAGCTCGTTGTTCATGATGTCCTCGATGGTCTTGTTGGGAAGGTGCACCTCCTCACACATGTCAGTCTTGGGCGGCACGACGAACCACTCGTACATGGAGGCTACGTAGATGTCGAAGTACGGATCATCTTCCTGGAGCCGCTGTGCGTGCTGGTTGGCTTCCTCAACCGTATTGAAAGCACCACGTATCTTGACTGCACACTGGTCCGTGCTGGTCACTTGCGACATGCCTTGAGCGGCACACGAAAACACAATAAAATTGAGACCTTGGATGCGCACCTTATCTGGCATTGCTTGTATTTGGTTAAGGCTTGGCCGTGGTATTTCGGTGTGCGTGTAGTTTGTGGTTGTCTGCCCCCCCGGCAGCAGAATCTCGTGGTGGTAGCGCACAGACTTGTCAACCGCCGCATCACCCACATCGTCGTCCATCTCCGCCTCTCCAAATGTGCGCTTGTTGCTGTTGTCCGAGTCCATTGTACTGTAGCATAGATTTTATTTCGCCAGAGTTCAATGCAGAGAAAACCACACTCTCACGCAAGGCGGTGGACCCCTCATGGACAAACTGACCAGCCACGATAACACCGCGCGCATACAGCGCATCCTCCCGTTCGCTGCCACACTGCCGGATGTCCACCAGGCCATCAAGCAGGCCTACGACTACGCCAAGGCACATCGGCTGGATGGCAATACCGCACAACTGTTTGATGCCATCAACCTACACGCAGTGAAGATCCTTCGTGGATGGCACGACGCCGCACTGGCGCAGCAACGGGCCATGCAGCGGCTGTCCGAACAAACAAACACGTACACGAGTCGGCCCATGAACACCAGCTTGAAGGGCCACAACAAGGTGCAAGCCAGTGTTGTTCCCCGCCCGGCCCAAAACGTGCCATGCTCACGCCTCCCCCCACCCATCCCCAACAATCGGACGTTTGCACCCATACAGCTGCGCCAGATGCGCGGCGTTGCCACGAGCGAACTGGAGTCCTTCTTCAGTTAGCGCAAGCTACACCCAAGATATGTACAACATGTTGCCCTCCGCCACCACCTTGAAGTTGCCCAGGCGAAGGCTCTCGATAACCGCCGCCAGAACAAACTGCATATCGTACACCGTGTCCGTGACCGGTGGCACGTAAAATAAAAGCACGCGCTCGCCATACGACGCCTTGCGCGCAATGGCTTGGTAGATTTTCTGCAGTATGCGTTCCGCCACTCCCTGTCGGTGCCGATGTACGGCCCGGCTCATTTGCTTGGCGTCCCGTGCGTTGAGGGGCGCCACTGTCGTCCTGCCTGCCATTACTCAACACCCTATATTATCTGCGGTGTTGTATAATGTCCTCCGACATCTTGTCCATCATCGCAAGGGAGCCGCGCCGCCCCATGAACGTGCGCCCCACGTCACCCGAGGTTAGAAGGGCCATCAATGCCAACACGGACGAGGACACGCGGTCCCCACCCGCGAGCCCGCCGCCCATTTTTAGAGTGCACGGCGATGCCATGAGCCAGATCGGGTTTGACGACTCAGCCAGCCAAGTGGGCATGCATTCGCGCCTCCCAGAAATCGGCGGCCCCGATCCGGACCGGCCGCCCGTTGTGCGCGCTGCCTCCCCCGATTCGCTGCTGCTGAACGCCATGCGCAACGAGCACAGCCCGGACCGGTCCGTGGTCTCGCATGCACCGTCGGAACGCCCCCCACGCGACCTCAGCAACTTCCCCCCACCCACGCAGAACCGGTACCAAATGGTCGACTATTCCGGCCACGTGACCGCGCCACTGGTCGATTCGCGGCCACGCGTCAATGTGGGCGGATACACCCTCGAAGCCGGTGCACAGGCACGGCGCCTCCCCTTGGTGCCACAGTCGGCCGAATCCACACCGTTTGCCAACATGCAGGACCAGAACGACACGGACCACGAGCCCCCAACACGGTGCCGCAGTACAGCCAGCCCGACTACGCCCCCCCACGACCCCCTTCGCCCCCGGGCGTGTCGCCCCAGGAGCTGCGCGCCGAGAAGGAGAAGCTGCTGGCGGAGCTGCACCTCAAGCGCACCAAGGGCTACGACGTGCCCACGCACTTGGACATGAACTCGAGCCTGGAAGACCTCAAGTCACAGACCGCCCTTATCCGCCGCCTCGAAAACCACAAGCGCACCATTGCCCTGCTGCGCTACTTCATGGTGCTGGCGTGCACCGGGGTCGAAAAGGCCACCATGCGGTTCGTGTCCGAGGTGTACATGGACGGCTGGGCCGAGACCGTCGCCGCCAACCAGAACGACTACGACGAGGTGCTGGGCCGCATAGCAGACACCATGGACCTCGCATCGACCATCCCGCCGCACGTCGAGCTGGTGACCATGCTGGCCGTGAGCGCCGTCATGTTCCACATGAGCAAGAAGTCACAGAAAGCGCTGCAAGACATGATGCAGGCCGAGGCCAAGAAGCAGGCACCACCGCCCCAGCCGCAGCAACAGCAGCACCAGCAGCGGCCGCGCCAGCCTCCGGCGGGGCCCACGCACACACAGCTGACGGAGGAGCAGCTGCGCATCCACAACCTCATCACCGGGGGCCAGTCGGCGGCGCCGTCGGAGTTCATGTTTGCGCAAGACCGCCACCGCGACCACGAGGAACGCGACGAGCGAGAAATCGACCGCGAGAGCAACTTCAGCGACCGCAGCATGGGACGCACGCGCAAGCGAGCCAAGATCCAGGTGGATGCCGACGACATTGTCCGCCTCTTTGATTAATGGACTCGCAGCTGAACCAAGTGCGGCAAGGGCTGGAAGAAATCGAGCGCACGCTGGGCACCGTGCCACTTGACCCACCCCTATCCGTCCCCAGCAACATACCCCTCCGTGTCATCCCACCGGTATTCCCCAGCCATATATTTCACAAGCCGTTCGAATACGAGCGGGGCCTAGTGCGCGAAGCGGAAGCGGCCCTCAAGGCGGCCGGTCTGGTCTTGGAGGCCACAGCACGGCGCAAATAAATGCGGACACTAATTACAATGGCCAGTTCAAAAAACACAAGCGAGCGCATCGCGCAGCTGGAATACGAGAAGGACGGATTGGTCCGACAGAACAAAACACTGCTGGACGAAGTGGACAAACTCAACAAGGAGCGAACGGCCTACAAGATCAGCCGCCAGGAGTTGGAAAAAGAGCACCTCGCCCTGCAAGTGCTCGTGAACAAGCTGCGGATGGCACTCAAGCAAGCCGAGGAGCGCGACGAGGCACTGCCGTCGGTCGAGTACCTGCGGCAAGTGGAGGGAAAGGTAGACGAGCTGGTGGTGCACGTGACCGAATTGGTGGGTTGGATGACACTGCTCGACAAGTCAGCGAGGATGGAGGAGGCGCGCAAGAGTGCAGATGCAGAGTACGTCCATTCATACGTGCGCAAGCTCATGGAAAACCCGCTCATGTCCATGTACCACAGCAAGATGGTCGAAAAACACGCAAACTCGAGGCCGGATGTTTGAGACGCGTGTGTCAATAAACTCACCCCATTGAAGGGTATAAAGAGACACACAACCAGCACATGCACAGTCCAACCATGAAACATACACCATTCCTCGTCGACACACACCCGGCCGTTGCCGCAGAATGGCACCCCCACCTCAATCCCACACCAACTGCCCACGGCGTCGCGACCAAGTCAGGCAAAAAGGTCTGGTGGCGCTGCTCCATCGATGCATGTGACAAGGAATGGCAGGCATTTGTTTTTGTACGCGTCAAGACAGGCGTCCCTGGCTGCCACGCATGTAAGATCAAGCAGAACCCACTAAAGTACTACCACACAAAGCAACTATTGCTCGGTTCGTTGGCGTCTCGCTACCCAGAGCTTGTCTGTGAGTGGGACACCGAGAAGAACGCGCCGTTCACACCCGAACGAGTTGGCACGGGATCTCGTAAGTTTTGGTGGAATTGCTCCACATTGGGCTGCTCTACCAAGTGGCAGGCCAACTGCGCTAACCGCATCAAGCACGGCACCGGCTGCCCAAAGTGCAAGCGAGTGGCGCTAGCAAACAAGGTCGATCCTAGCGAGTCACTCGAAGCGAAGTTTCCCGCCATTGCCGCCGAGTGGCATCCAACCAAGAACGGCAATTTGACGCCCAAGGACATCCACCATGGCAACAAGCGGCCAGTGTGGTGGCAGTGCAGCGAGGGCCACGAGTGGAGGAACGGCACACACAACCGGACTAGGCTGTGGAAACGGTTGCCCGAACTGCAACAGCAAGCGCGCAAGACGCTGGGGCTGGGCCACGCGGAGACCGAGAAGGAAGACAAGAACAGGCCGCGCAAAGAGCTTCCGCGGACAGAGGAGGAGTATGCTGAAAAGAGGGCGGCCAACATGCAGCGCAAGAGCGCCCAATCCAGAGAGATTGGTGCAATGGGAAAGCAATGGGTGATGGAGTTGTTTACGGGGACGGACTGACTGTGTTGCCGACAAGAGAGAGCTGTGCCGCGGATTTCTTGTGGGTCACGCGAGAGGAGAACGGAGAGCCAGTCGGGTACGGCGTGACGGTAAAAACAAGCACGCGCAGAGATTCGTTTGTGTTTCTGCGGTGCAACAAGTATCCAAACTACATAATCGCGTGCGTGGGTTTGGAAGACGAGAGAAAACGGCTATGGCTTTTCCATGGAAGTGAGGAGGTCATGAATACCTCAGGTCAAATCGTGATAGGTCGCGGTGGTCGCAGCTCGTATACGGAGCGAGAAGTGTGTGTGGAAAGCGATGACGTGCTGTCTAAACTGGGTAGCATCAGCACCTTCCTATCGGAAACGACATGGGTAAGTGCCAATTTACCTAATGGAGCGAAGCAGCAGAGGGAGCAGCAGACTCAGGCACTGGTCGATGCAGTCCTGACAACGAAGTTTGTATACACAATGCACAACGAGCGGTTCGATATGACGTGGCATGGGTTTCGAATCCAAGCCAAGACAGCGACAGATATGGGCAGCTTTTGGCAGTTCAAGTTGGCCACGTACACTGGCAGTGGAATGCGACGTGCAAACCCTTATGCACGCACTGATTTTGATTTCTTGCTGGTTTTTCTCCCAGACGAACAACGTCAGCTCAACAGTGTTTTATTTGTTCCAATCGCAGAACTCCAAAGGCACAAGCTTGTCACGGAAGTACACGTAGGCACACCGGGTCCGTGTGTGCTTATTAACAAATCTGGAGTTGGAAAGTATGCATGGCTATTGGGGTACATCCATCCACTTGACTCGTGCTTAGATGGACACATGTGTGACACTGCGATCGCATCGTTTGGGAAAGAACATTCAATGTAGCCGCGTCGCCACGGATGGATATACAAACAAATGACACATACCGTGTGGCATGGATTAGTATGGTTGCTCAACTGAAACGCAGGGAGCACATTCCGCCCGCAATCGAGCAGATGTTCAGACCCCTAGCGTACACCCAGAAGTCCACCATGCGGTCATGGACTCGTGCATGCGCAGGTTGAGGTCGATGGTGTCGATGCGCGAGAAGTTGGTGCTGCCTGTCGGCTGGATCGAGTCCTCCGGCTGCAGCGCGTACGGCACAATAAAGCTCTTGAGGTTAGGCGTGCGCGTGTGGTACTTGGGCATGAGCACCTTGTGCGAGAACAGGCCCGAGTAGCTGTACTGCATGCCCGTGTTGTTGTAGCGCACATCGATCGAGGTGATGGGTAGGTACAGCGGGTTGCTGCCGTTCTTGCCGGGCGACGAGAAGTTGAAGAAGTCGTTGTTTCCGGGGTCGTTGTTGCGCCTGCGCGGCTGGCACACAATGAGCAGCTCCTTGACGGGGAAGCCAAAGTTCAGCTGCTGGTTGATGGTCTGGTCCTGGCCGCTGGTGTTGGCCATGGCCACGCTGAACGACTTCTCCTGCCACAGATCAATCAGGTAGTCGTGGCGCTGCGCCTGCGCCCACAGCGCACGCTCCTGCTCGTCCACAAAGATGTACTCCACGATCATGTTGCTCTCGGAAATGGCGCCGCCGTACTTGTCGGTGGCCGTGGGTGCGATGCCGCCGCAGTCACGCACCAGGTCGCGCATGGGGCGCGTGTCGATGTCAATGCGCACCGTGTGGAACTGCAGCGCCACAATGGGCAGGGCCGCGCCGTACCTGCGGTTGAACCAGAACTGCAGCGGGAAGAAATACTCCATGTCGTGGTTGGCCCACTCGCGCAGCTGGCTCGTGTGCGACGCCTTGCCCACGGCAATCCCGAGGCTCTTGCCGGGCACGGTCTCGATGTCCTCCAGAATAGCCAAAAGGCGGCCGGAGTGCTGGTCAATGCGGTACGTGCCGATGTTGAGCTCGATGCGGCTGAACAGCGCAAACGGCAGCATGTTGACAAAGTGCGCGGAGTAGGGCAGGTTGTCGGCGCCGCCGCCGCGCTTGAGGGCATTGACCTTAAACCGGACCCACATGTCCTTGATCAGGTCGCCGGAACGGGCAATCTCACAGTTGCAGCCGGTGCTGCCATAGTCCAGCGGTGTCTGGAAGTTGACACGGAAAAACTCGATGGCAAAGTTACTGATTTGGCTGTACTTGCTCCGGAAAAGAGTCTTGGTGGGCTTGTATGTGAGCACGGAATCCTGCACACCCTTGGAAACCAATTGCACGATAGCGGAGCTTGACATGATTAATACCAACTGACATAATATTTGTGCACCCAACTCGAGACACCAAAAAAGACGCTATTCCTGCACCGTTTTTTACAATTATCACCGCTGTGAAAAATGAGTACTACATACGCTGCGAAGCTGGCCACGGAGCACAAAACCAAAGTTCCGATGAGGCACCTGCAGATTGTCAACACCATCCGGTACGCACGGGATTTTGAAATTTCAGAAGAAGCCGCGGCATATGTGGCGCTGGTGGTGCACTACTTTATCGTGGATTTCACGGCAAGAGTCACCACCGCCAAAAAGAGCGTGCCGTTCGCGACATGCATTCCCAAAATAGCGGTTCAGGTGATGCTCCGCAACGGCGCGGTCAAGTACCCGTTCTCAAAAGCCATCCGTGTGGCCGAGGACGTGTACCAGCGCCTGCGCAAGCTGGTGACCAACGACACGAGCGTGGATTTCAACCTCATGACCATGGACGAGTGTGGCAACCCCTACACCTACATCACCAGGATTGATGAAATATTCGGATGTTTACCGTCAGACCCGACATTGTCCTCAAGGTCAACCGGGCTCTCAAGGAGATGGACGACGCAATCAGGAAGAAGGAAACGGGCAAGGCAGCCACCGTGTACGGCTGCTTCGAGGCGGACGACGGCATCATGAAAGGGCCCCTCAAGGCCCCGACGTGCACGGAGATCCAAAACATCCGCCGCATGCAGTTCCTCGAAGACCTGTACTGCCGCTGGCGCAACACCATGTACAACTGCAAGAACCTGCACCCGGTCGACGCCGCGTCCCTCGACAGCGACACCGTCATGGCCCTCTACTACAACTCGCTCGACAACAGCCTAAAGGCAAACCAGCGGTGCCTCAACCCAACACCCGTTTGCGGCACTGGGTTTTGAACTTAGTCGGCGTTTTATTTTCTGGCAGTTGGCAATGCTCAGGAAGAACACAGCAAAGAGGGCTGCGCCCAAGTCGTCAAATTCAACAAGGCGCCTCAGGAGCAGGAAGCGCGCCAAGGTGCAGTCGACCCGCCGCATGGCGTGCGACATCGGCACCGTCAGCATCGACGGTGTCTGCCAGCCCATCGACCGCGCCTTTGCCCCCAGCAGCGCGGGCTCAGTGTGCGCCCCCACGGAGGGCATCACGGACTACTCGACGCTGACCGAAAACTTCACCGCAGGCTGCATCTTTGATTCGCCCACCTTTTCATCCGCGTTCTCGTCGGTGGCCAAAATCGAGCCGAAGGACATGGTCAAGGCAATTGCGCATCTCCCGTAACACAACAAAGCAATGGCGCCGTCTGGCACGTACACGCACATCTTTATTGTCCCACTTGGCATGAATGACTCCATGTCTCAAAACCTCAAGTCCCGCATGTGGGGCCCCCACGCGTGGAAGTTTCTGCACGCAGTGACCTTCGGCTATCCCGAAAAGCCGTCGCCCGAGTGCAGGAAAAAGTACGCCGAGTTTTTTAACGCCCTGGCCACCGTGCTGCCCTGCAAGGTCTGCCGCGGCCACTACGGCAAGACCATCCGCAAGGACACGCTGCGCCTCAACAGCGGCGTGTTCAAGAACCGCGACAAGCTGTCGCGCTGGCTCGTGCGCCTGCACAACTGCGTCAACAAGCGGTACAAGAAACCGTGCATGACTTACCAGGAGGTCCAGAAACTCTACGCGTCCTGGATGGTCAAGCAGCGCAAGCCACCCCTGGCCCCGCCGCTTCCCAAGGTATAAAAACACCATTCGTGACCAGTTGCATCCGAGTCAGCAACATGCCGTGCCCGTACACCACCAACAGGAACACCGTCTGCCACAACGGCCCCTGGGCCGGCCGCGGCTACTGCTTCGCGCACAACAAGGAGTGGCAGGAGGCCCACGGCTACTACGTCGTCGCCCGCATCGGCGGGCACAGAGGCGACGGCCATGCACGAGAGTGGCTCGTGCACTGGGTCGGAGGAGACTCGTCGTGGGAGCCCGAGTGGGCGCTGCTCGAAGACGGCGTGTACCCCTGGGAGTACACTGATGAATAAAGCCGTGATGGCAGGTTGTTGGATTGATTGTGTTTATTGGGGTTGGGTTGAGTGATCCAATGTCCGATAAATTCGGACGTTGGTCATCCCATCTGATCACTGCCTTGCCAGTGGGGGAATTATTCACCCACTGCCGACTAACACTTTTCATAGAGTACGCTTTCGTCTTTTATTGTTTGACCACAAACTTTTACAAAACATTCACACCACCAGGGCGTCACCCATCTCGATAAGACCGATATCTGGGTACTTCGTGAGCATTAGCTGCACCACATCACCAAAGTTGTAGGTGTGTTCCGCAATGGGACAGTACATCCGCATCCATGCTGCCGTGTGGTGGAACACCGTGTATGCCTCGCGCATCGACATCTCTGTGCAGTGACGGATCTCGTGCCCCCACCCACCCCGCACCCTCATTTTCAAAGCTGCCTGGATACACGTACGTGCACGCACAATGCTGATGTGGCCTTGGTTTTCGGAAAACACCTGCACGTTCAACACATCAGCCGCAAAGACACGTATCTTCCATGCGGGACCAGAAGTCAGGTTCTCAAACAAAGCATTCGCCACACCGTTAGCGTACCCAAGAATCCGCCCACGCAGCACCTCACATCCCGGGCTCATGGCCGTGCTGTCGGGGTCGTCAGGCAGCACGCGGCTGTTGATGGTGGTCGGGTCAGAGTCAAACCGCTCGCTCATGCGGTCAATGGTGGTGTCGCGGTGCATAATAGTCTTGCGGGCATCGTCGAGTGCATGCCGCTGGTCATCGATAAGCTGCTTTTGGGCAGACACCAGCCCGGTCATGGCATCCAGCACGGTCTTGAAGTACAGGGCGCTCTCACCCTCGCTGCCACCAGCGGCCCCTGACTCGACGTACTCGCCAAACATGCGTGCCCCGCTGCTCTCGGACAGGGACTCCTGGAGTGCACGGTTGGCGCGCACTTCGTTGACCAGAGTCTCGTCACCGCCGAGGTAGCGCACTAGGAGTTCGGCAGCGGCGCTCTTGAACGCGGCGACCTTGGGGCCATTGAGCGCAAGGATGATGCGCACCAGACCCTTGGCGTCAGCAATTGGACGTTGGTGCTTTTGATCGATTGTGTCGGACATAGCGACACAATCGATCAGGGTCTGATCAGCGTCAAAAGCGGCTTGGAGTTTGTCTCTTGGATTCGCAAATCCAATAGCACACAGCACGTCCCACACATCCGCCTTCCGCGGCACGGTGTTGGTGCACCGGATGGTCTTGCCGCTCCATTCCGCCCCGCCGTCGCCGAACTTGAACAGCGCAGTCGCCAGCCCGTCGCCGTCCACGTCCACGCCCGGCACTGCACTGGGCAGCTCGCGCAGGGCCGCCCCCAGCGCCTTGATGTCGCCCACCTTCCACACCTCCACCCCCTCGCCCAGGGCGCCACGCACGGACGTGGCAAACACCTGCTCGCGGAGCCGCACCAGGCTGATGGTCGTGCCCCCTGGGAGGGTGCGCGTGTCCTGAGCGACGAGCCCAAAGCGCTTGGTGTCAGCCAGCGCAGCGGCCGCGCGGTTGTGCAGGTCGCCGTCGTCCGAGAGCAGAGCCCAGTAGCGCACACGGGACCGCTCGGGGTCGAGCAGCAGGTTCATGATGGCGACGACACGGTCGCTGTTCTTGGCGTCGTCAATGTCCATCGCGGCGGTCTCGCTGTGGGGCTGCATCTTGATCTTGCTGGTTCCAGACTGAATGGACTGCTTGCACACGCGCGCTTTTATGCTTGCCAGACTTGCCAGTTCGCCTATTGCTTTGTTTCACCCGTCTTTTTGCTCAGCTCCAGCACCAAGCGCGGTTCCATGGATGATGGGGTCAACCCTTCATACCGGTTTCTAAACACGTTTGCTTGGTGATTAAATTCACACACCACCGCGGAACCGGGCACGTTGAGCCTCATCCACTCGGCGGTGCTGCCAATGACAGTAAAAGCCTGACGGGCGGTTATTTCGGTGAAGAGCACGGCCTTGCCCCAGCCAACGGCCGAGCGGTGCTTGATGGCGCGCTGGATGACCATGTCTGCTCCAATGACACCGACCGTGTCACCCATTCCGCGGACTTCGATGTTGAGGACATCGGACACGTAGTCTTTCACGAACGAAGACACACCCTTGGTGTCGCCCTCGTACATGGCAGCCGACACGGCGCGTGGGAAGTTGTACAGACGGTCGCGCAGATATTTGTTGCCTTCGTCGTCAAGTGCGGAATGGTCTGGGTTCTCGGGCATGGCATTTGCGACGGCGTCGGTGTATTTCATACGCTTGGCATTGGTGGCTGCTACATCTTGGAGGTGGGCAGCGGTGCGCTTCCAAAACGCAACGCGCTCTTCCAGTTCAGACTCGCGCTCCTTGAATCGGTGTTCCCGCTCAGCAAAGGACATGTCGAGCTGAATGTTCTCCGAGCCCACGCAGTGAATGTGGCTATAGTTGTCCATTGTGGTATTGGTCTCCATTTTGATCAATTCGAACTGTCTGATGGACTAAGCGCATTTTATACCCATCGACCCACCCTACAGCCGGCTCCCATGTAACTCGAATACCGTGGTCAACAAGACGCCGCGTGGCATGCTCATATACACTCAACGGCGCGTCGCCAAATAGGTGAATGCGCTTTTGCAAATCAGGATGGTACTCACTGTACATCACAATCTGCCCATAGGCATTCTTCCAGTCTTTTACATGCTTAATCTCGATGACTTCCGAAGTTGTTAACACGTCAATCTGTCCATCTGGCGTCGACACTTCAGATTTGCCGTTTAATTCTTGTGCCATTCTCAACTTAATTTCTCGCTCTTGCTGCCGCCGTCTCTTAGGGTGTGCGACATTGACACGGATGGACTCTAGCTCAGGGAAGTATCGGTGTGCAGTTGAATCGAATGCATAAGCAAGGAGGGGGTGGAACAATGCATTGTCCATGAATGTGCCACGACACTCATGTGGTCCGGTCTGCTTGTGTGCATTAGTAAAGTCGATTAGATCATTTGGGGCAAGGTGATCTTGTGTGCAATGAGAGGACGCCACTGCATCTGCAATAGCAGCAATTAAGTCCTCGTGCTTGCGTTCCCAAAACACGATTTTCTTCTCAGCGTCATCACCAGTCTTCTCAATGTTGAACTCGCGGCCGGCCTTGCACAGCATTGTTGCATTGAAAAACGTGCGCCCGCTGGGGTACCTCGTAAACGCGGTCAGCACGCGGTCGCCAAACCCCATCTCGGGTGGAGCAACAAAGGCGCGGAAGCCAGGGTAAGCGGGAACAGCCATGTCGCCATTAGCCAAAGTGTCCATCGCGGCGGTCTCGTTGTGGGGCTGCATCTTGCTTCCTGGTTTCAGACTGAATAAACTGCCTGTGTGTCCAGCTTATATTCTTGTTGGGTCCACATCCGCCACGAACGCGTCAATTTCCTCAAAGTACTCCGCGTACTCCGCCACCCCGCGCAGCTGCTCAGACTCCCCACCACCCCCTGCTAAACCGCACAAGAAACGCCTCCAGGCACCACGCCTTTGCGCTCCCCACGCCCACCCGTCGGTCGATCACACCCGTGTAGTCGTACGCCACCCGCACCAACGACTCCGCGGGCTCCTTCCCACACGCAGCCCGCACAGCGTCACCATCAGGTAGTACGCCGTGTGCTGCTGTGTGTGACCGTGCCGCGCACACTTTGTTATTCCGGCCCTACCAATGGCTTCAACAGGACTGAGAGTGGTCAACCGCCACCACGTGGCGCTCGATTTCAATTGGACCACGGTCCAGGACTTCGCCCTCTGGCGCGCGCTGCACGAGGTCGCCTCCACCGCCCGCGGCGACGTCATGTGCGGCCTCGCCTTCACCCACTACCGCGTCGTCGACGGCGAGATGCTGCCCGTGGTCACCCGCATGGGGCCCTACACCGTCGTCGACAGCGACATAAGCGAGACGCTCGACGAGGGGTACTCGATGGTCAGGCTCGCCGGCGCCATCGACTTTGACCCCAACGCCAGCGGCGACGATTCGGTGGACAACGACCTGGATCTCTTTACGGCCGTGTCGCTCGACCCCGTGGGCGAGGGCAGCCGCCGCGTGGATCTGGAGTGGGTCGCCGCCGCCAACGCCGACGACGTGTTCAAGTGGCGGGACCTGCTCATCTACGGCCCCGACGGCCGGCTTGACCTCGGCCGCCTGGGCGACAACGACGACGTCTATGTGGAGCACGGCCGCGACATCCACGGCCTCTCCGAGCACGCCCACTTCACGCTCGACTTCTACAGCATCGACATCCTCGACGAGTCCTCGCCCGCCGACCGAGACGCCCTCGCCACCGCACACCCGGCTGCTACAAGCTGGCCCTTGGCGAGCTCGCCGCGCGCTTGCCCGGCGTCGTGGCCGCCAGCGGCACGTGTGTGTTCTGCCTGCAGGCCATTGGCGCCGACGATGCCGTGTTTGTCGTCGTGCACGGGAACGCCGGCGTGCACTTCGGGCACTACGCGTGCTTCATGCCGCGCGTGGCCGTGGACAACAAGTGCTGGTGCAACCTGGACATCGAGTGTCCGAACGAGAGGGGGGAGGGGGGGTGCGTCATTCTGTAGGTGTGTGTCATGACACCGGTTGTCATGTCATGACAACTCATGACATCCCATGACACCCATGACAGTCGCGAATAAACAAAGTCTTTTGCAACAACGAGGGTCACGAGGACCACTTTGCGTGCCGCCGTAGGTGGTCTTGCAGTAACGCCTTGCGCCGCGCACGGTATGTGCAGTCGGGCATGGTGCAAGGAAATGGCCGTGAATCAGAGTGCCTCGTTAAATGCTGTTTGAGATGTGACTTGGAGTATGCCTTGTACCCACACCCCCTCAAAGCCACAGGCATGTTGGCGTGGTACCCCATGTGTCTATCGACGTGTCGGCTCAGCCCCTGTGGATATCTGAAGGCCTTGCACACACCCTTCCTCGGGGCACGTGTACCGCAGGAAACCCGTGTGTTTGTCGCTGTGTGCAGTCATGTTCGATATCCTCGTTGTGTTGTATCCACAGCCATCCACCGTGCATCTGTATACCTTGTACTCCTGGCCCTTGGAGAGCTTCGTACGCCGGCCGGTGTCATCCTGCTATAAGGCACGAAAAGTAAACACGCCACGCCACGAGTAATTATTTTCTAGCGTTAGTGCAATGAGTGCCCCTGCCACTGAAAAAAACGACGTCTGCTGCGACGGTGCCCCGCGGCCTTGGCAGGCTATGGACGGCTCGCGCATCCGCGGGCCGCGGCCAGACTGGCACGTTGCGTGTTTTGCGCCGACGGGTCTACCGAGATGCGTGTGAACAACGAGCCTTATGATGCCAAGAGGCTACATGAGGACCTCAACACGACGTTTGGCGTGACCTACAGCGAGGTGGCCGCGCGCTTCACCAAGCGCACGCGTACCGCGCACCTGGAAGCCAACGTGCGCTTCAAGCCACCGGGGCCCGACCGGGCTCAGATGAAGATGTGGGCCGAAGACATGTTTGCCAACGAAAAGTTCTCGCTAACCAATCACAGACTGGAACCACCCCAAGGTTGTGCATTGGGAGGATGCTGTGAAGTTTGGCAGCCAAGACACCGAATCCGTCCTAGACAACCACGAACGACGCCGCGCGGATGCAGTCAGGGTATTTGAGGAATTAGAGGAGGAAACATCAGTGCCCCCGGGACCCGACCAACTTCCGTTTCTGCCTTGTGCTGTCGGAAGTGATTGGAAGCGCGACGACTTGATTCGGTACTTGTCAAGATGGGCCGGGTTTGTGAGCGGCCCCTCCATGTACATCCACAAGGTGTGGAGCGTGGACAAGCAGGCACCTATGTACTGCAGGCCCAAGAACAAGCACGACCTTCGCGACAACTTGGAGCGCTTTTCCGTCGAATTCAAGGACCGGGATGGTGCCACCAAGACGTACACGGGGATCGACTTCATGACCAAGGACATACCCGTATACGCTGCCACCGTGTTCGACCCTGCTTCGCCGCACCCAAAAACCGGAGAAATGAACGACTCGTATACAAACCCATATTGCCGCATTTTCAACTCTTCCGAGGCCTGCCATACAAGTACGACAGCAACTTCAAGTACGAGGGCCCCAAGTGCCAAGTGCCGCCATTTCTGGTCGGGCGCAGGGGTCATCAGATGTCCAACGATATGATGGCGAAGTGGGGAGTAAAAGCCGGGCACCCGGCCGAACTGTTCATCCGCCACATCTACGAGGTCTTTGCTGACGGAGACGAACTGGCCTTCGAGTACGCACTCAAGTTCAACGCCCACATCTACCAGCACCCCAAGTCGAAGCCCGGCACCGCCATTCTGGTGGTGTCTGACCAAGGCGCGGGGAAGAACGCCTTTGCCGACATTCACAAGCGCCTGCTTGGATCAGACTACTTTGTGCTTATTCGGAACAAGGAGCATCTGCAGGGCAAGTTCAATTCCCACCGCATGAACAAGATGCTGTGCGTGTCCGACGAATGTGTGTTCGGGGGCTACAACGAACTTGCCAACATCATCAAGTCGCTCATCACACAGGAGGACGAGGTGTTGGAGCGCAAGGGCGTGGACGGTATCACCACCATGACATACGAACGCCACATGTTCTTCTCCAACGAGGAGTGGGCCATGCATGTGGAGAAGACGGATCGACGGTTTCTGTGCATGAAGGCCAGTGGCGTGCGCATCGCGGACAAGCATACTTCGACTACTTCTTCGAATACTACAAGCGGCCGGACGCACTCGAAGCGCTGTTCCATTGGCTTTTGGACATACCAGACGTGCCCACAACAATGCCCCCTCCACCCGACACCGACTTGCGACAGGCACTGATCGACAAGAGCCGCCCCTCGAGGAGCAGTTTCTGAGAGACATTGCCAGCGAGGTCGATGGCACCGTCGAACTGAACATCCATAACGGGGCGTATGTAACCACATCGGGAATGGCAGAAGCGATGCGCTCATGGGCTCGAGACAATGGGAAGGATCCGAACAAGGTCGTCATCAAAAGAATCTCGGTGCAGCATTGACTCGGATGTTGGGTGAGCACCGCAAGGTCCGATCATCGGCGATCGCGATAGGCGGGGTTCCTGAAATGCGCCAGCAATGGGCATACAACATTGACTATAACTCGATACTCGCGTACAGTGAGGCAAGATCGTCTTGCCGCTGAGGCAAGATGATCCTGCCTCACGCCGATTATCCTGCCTCAACCCCGCACTTTCTGATTGGCGGAGAGCGCACTTGATGCGCTGTCGACCAATCAGAAGCGGTGAGGCAAGAAGGCAGGTGAGGCAGGAAGATTTGGCCCTCTAGCCAGATAAACACACACACGTTTCGGGTTGTTTAATTTTTTGAGGGGGCAAATTCTTCCTGCCTTCCTGCCTCACCTGCCTCAACACAACTTTTACTAATATAATTGAGTATTTTTTGTTGTTTTATTAGTAGAATTGGTGTGGTCGTGAGGCAGGATGAGGCAAGATGAGGCAAGATAAAAGACGATGTGTCCGATTTTAGACTTAAAACGTGATCCCGTGTGTGTTCTATCCTGCCTCACGCAAAAATAAAGTGGGTGATTTGGTGTGCCCGTGCATATTGGACAACGGTTGGGTTTGCGGATTACATTTTTGGACTCGTATACATGACATACATGACAGAGACTCGGGCAAATCCGTGGGGTGGAACAACAAGAAGAGCAAGAAGAGCGAGGGGAAGTGGAAGCTTAGGCCAAACGGGGGACACGCCAACCCGCGTGACTGTAGCACAGCGAAAGCACATGTGGACCTAACAATCGGTGTTATAAATACCAAGTGGCATTCTTTAATTGGATGGATTCCTTAACCACGTGATAGTACGGTTGCATCATGGTTCCGTACTCATTTGATGTGTATTTAAACGACCTCATGTGGGCTTGAAGTTTAATTGCTTTCCAATCAACTTGTGGCGTGGGCAGTGCAAAGCGTGATTGCCGCCTAGCTCAAAGCAAGTGCTGCATCCATACCAGACCAGTAGACTTGCACATGTATAGTCATCGCACATCAAGCGAGGGGTTAATTTGGTGCAGTATAGACATTCTCGGTAATCTGCCTCCATCACTTTTGCCATAGAAGAAACCACACCCCACCAACCGACCCTGGACCGGGCATGTTTGCGCAATCATCCTTATTTTGTCTAGTTTTATTAGTACAAACCGTACATTTGTACAATATATATACAGAGAGAGAGAGAGGTGGACCGGTGGACCGGGCTGGACCGGCAAAATAGGACGTTGCCAGAAAAAAAAAAACGTTCACAGCCAAATAAAAACACCCCGGTCCGGTCCGGTCCAGCCGCCCAACGGTCCCTACATCACCACACACGCGGCGGCGAACACGTCGGTGTTCGCGCGGCGCTCGAGCACGCGGCGGCGTAGGCGCGATGGCGGGTCGGGGACGGCGGCGACGACCTGCTGGAGGAAGTACTCGTCGGCATGGTCGAGGAGGGTGGAGACCTGGAAGAGCGAGTGGGAGGCGACAAAGTCGAACACGGCGTTGGTGAAGGCGGGCATGGCGTCCTGGTTGGCCACGGCGGTGAAGCAGAGCTCGAGAAAGTCGTAGGCCTGGCCGTCCTTGGCGGCCCAGACGGTGCCGTTGGCGGACACCATCGCGGTGAGCGAGGGGTGTTGATGACGCACTGGTTGAGGACGTCGTCGTAGGCCAGCAGGGTGACCTTGTGAGCCGGATGCATGTCGCATGCCTTGAATTGGTGGACCAGGGGTTCGTGGCCGTGGTTGGCTGGACCCACATGTCCGCGCCGAACGAGTTGTTTTTGTAGAGGGTGATCATCTGCATCAGGGTCTCCTGGCGTTGGCGGTCGTCGTCTGTGCCCTGTGGCTCGATGGGCAGGACTCGGGGAGAATGACGCGGAAGCGAGAGCCGCGGCCCTCTTGGGACTCGGCGGACCCGATGCGGCCATAGCCGACGCGGCCGAGGCCCTCGAGCGGTGTGAAGCGCAGCTCGATGTTGGCGTCGGACACGAGGGTCTCCGGGGGGCGGCTCGTGTCGTTGTAGACCTTGATGACCCTGAACCTGGAGACTTCATAGCGATGGTCGCCCACGGGGATGTATGCGTTGTAGCGGTCGACGGCGGTGGCGGGGTTGCCAAAGGCGCCGGTGGTGTCGCGAACGCGGAGAACGATCGAGACGTCTTTTATGTCATGTGTGGTAGGATCGAACTCGCGGGCGTCCACTTCGAAAGCGGCTAAGTGGTAGACGCGTGTGGGCTCGGATGCGGCTGGATTGCCAGTTAGCAAACAAAGGTCAGGGGTTGGTGGGGTGGCCCATGACCGAGGACATACGGCGCAGGTGGCCGTGCGTGGTCTGTGAAACGGCGTACACCCGGCCATTGTGCACGACTTCCACCTTGTACACGCGGGCATCAGGGACGCTGGGCGGTAAATAGGAGTGTTTGCTCTGAACGATGTTTATGAAATTTGCGTCTGTAACAGTAAACGGCCGTGGCTCCATACGCACACGGCAAAAACAATAGACCGTGGACCGCTACAAGCCCATTGTGCTCATTTTGTGCACTGGGTGCTGTTTGACTGTGTCCAGGAGGTGGCTGTGGCCAACACGTCTAGGGACGGACGGAACTACTGACCAGTTCCATGGCGGCAGGAGCCGCGGGCGCCTCGGCAGATAGATGCGAGCACCATGGCAATGGGAGTGGATGCCGTGGGCTCGGCTGGAGCTCCTGTCCGTTCCTCGGAGTAGGAGTGGCGGATGCGTCCGTGGAGGCAGCGGACGGCGCCTCGGCAGATGCGAGCACCATGGCAATGGGAGTAGATGCCGTGGGCTCGGCTGGAGCCGCTGTCCGTTCCTCGGGAGTAGGAGTGGCGGATGCGTCCGTGGAGGCAGCGGACGGCGCCTCGGCAGATGCGAGCAGATTGCCCAGCAAGGTCGAGCCCGCAGCGTCGGGCCCAGTGGCGAAAGGGCTAGAAGCCACGCCGGGGCCTGTAGCTCGGCCACAACGCGCTCGCGCGCCAACACGATACGTCGCACACCGGACACCCAGATCAAGGCAGGGAACAGGGACTTCGTGACTGTGCCAACGGCAAGTCTGAGGTCCACGTCCGTGGCGTTGTATGGGTCATGCTGTTCGTCATCATAGACAGTGCGGGTAGGCTGTAGTGCAAATAGACCGCCTCGTTATTTGAGGCATGGAATTTGCCGAGGAAGTTATCAATGTACCATCCAAGATGACTGCCGTGGCCCCCTAGTGTATCGATTGATTTTACCATAATAAGGGCACTGTCATACTCAATGGCGCGCATGTAGGGTCGTTGCAAGTGGTTGAAAAGGTAGGTCGGTTCAGGGTCATATAACTTAAGAAACACATTTATCTCTGTGCATTCTAGGAGGGGCTCTAGCGTACCATACATGGCGATCTGGTCGACTAGCTGGGTAATCTTGGTGATCTCATTGAACAAATCCTGATGTGCCTTGCATATATCTTCGTGTTGTTGGCGGACTTCTTCGAGGGGTGGGTATTCCTCGTGTTCGTCGTGGCCAAGTGCGTGCTGCTGGCTGTCCGCAAACGCACGCGCCACGGTGTCATAGGAGGGTGTCTCGACGGCACCGATGACACTCGCGATTGCCTCCACCACGACATTGGCGACGGCTGGGGATGTGGATGGTCCGCCTGCACTGCTGCTAGCGACTGGTCCGTCTGCAACAGCTGGGACTGGTCCGCCTGCACTGCTGCTGGCGACTGGTCCGTCTGCAACAGCTGGGACTGGTCCGTCTGCACTGCTGCTGGCGACTGGTCCCGTCGCAACAGCTGGGACTGGTCCGTCTGCACTGCGCTGGCGGCGGACGCTGCAACAGTTGGGACTGGTCCGTCTGCACCACTGCTGGCGGCGGACGCTGCAACAGTTGGGACTGGTCCGTCTGCACTGCTGCTGGCGGCGAGGTCCGACGCAGGCGCTGCTAGAACAACTTCGCGGGTACACACTTTTCTGCTGCGGCGATAGGCACCGCGTCCTTGAATCAGGCCAGGAACAACGACGCCAAGACCACGTGATTGGCGCTGCCACCGTCACTCAGATGCTGTTGCAGTGTGACGTGGATTCTTCGATCGTATTTCGCACCCGGCTTGGTGTATCGAAGGACCTTCTGTGGATCCTTGTTCAGTTCCTGAATCAATGCTTGGATGTTTTGGCGGATTTCGCCAGTCTGGTCATACGTAGCGAATGTCTGCGCGTCACTGTGCACCTTGTCGGCAAACATGTATGGGCGCTCTTGATCGTCGAAGCGGTAGCCCGCCGTTGCATCTTTTTCCCTGATGAACCTGTTGATCTCCGTGAACTCCAGAAGGTCGGCGCACGTTGCGATGGCTTGCGCTACGGAAAGCTGTTCGTCGGTGATATTGCGCAGCAACTTGCTACCCAGCTTTTTTAACTGTGTGTTTGCACCGCTGTCGCTTAAAAATGGGAGCTCAATGGCGCTGCCCGACTCCGTTGTTCGCTTGATTGCCTGCAGCTCGGCGTCCGCCGCATCAAACATCCCGCGCTGCACCGAATCGTGCGACGGTGTCTCGGCCCTGGCCGCGAGGGAAGGCAGCGTGGCGGGGGGTGATTCGTACACTATGGAACTGAACCGTACCTTCTTTGCAGCACCGGGCGGCGACTCGTTGGCCGCGCGGATTAGCGCCTGCAGCTTGGTCTGGTCCGCGGCTTTGATTGCACTCGTCGCAATACCCAACCAATGCCTTCTGATTGCAAGTCGTCTTTGCGACAGCTGTTTCTGTAAACTTGCGTCCTGAGGCGGACAGGTGCCCAGCGCAGCGAGACCGTCCAACTCATCGCATCTAGCCTGGATCTTGTCTGCGTGGACGAGAAGCTTTGTGTGAATGCGCATGTCCGTGCTATTCGACAAGATTGCAATAAAGTCGATTGGGTGTTTCTGGACGGCGCGCTCCCATCTTCCGCATTCGTCTTGCTGGTTGGGTGTAAGTGCAGGCGGTGGCACGGAGGCCACGAACCTTGTCAGTCTGGCTGCCATGGTTTTTTGGTCAGTGATCGGTTGGCTCCGACCCCGTTCTGCGCCATCCACGATCCGCATGAAGTCCTGGACAACGCCACCCCCAACTACGGGGCTTCCATCGACGATGAAGTCATCCAAGTCCATAGCGGACAGGGGACGAACCGGAAGGCGGCCCCGCTGATGCGCCAGCCGTAGGTGCAGCCGTTGGTGCAGGCGCAGGCGCGGGCGCGGGCGCGACCGGGGCTGCTACGGGGCGACAGTGGCTGCAGTAACGAGCGGCGTGGATGCGGGCGGTGGAATGGGAGGGGGGGCAAGCGACGAGCCGGACGACGCTTGCCGCGGCGGTGACGACGGGGGCGACCGCGACGGCGGTGTGGGCAAAGACGGGGGCGGCGATGCAGTAACGAGCGGCGTGGATGCGGGCGGTGGAATGGGAGGGGGGACAAGCGACGAGCCGGACGACGCTCGCCGCGGCGGTGACGACGGTGGTGGACGACGGGGGCGACGGCGACGGCGATGTGGGCAAAGACGGGGACGGCGATGCAGTAACGAGCGGCGTGGATGTGGGCGGTGGAATGGGAGGGGGGGGGATCAAGGCGGGTGGGCGCGACGGACCGGGCGTCGAAGGAGCGGGAGAGGGAGCCGGGCTGATGTGGGTGGCGCGGCAAAGAGAATGGGAAACGGAGAACGCGGATAGTCCTGTGGATTACAAGACATCCGCGCGCGCTTGGCCCGTGCGTATTGGACTCGGCTCTTTCGCTTCATGTTAGAAATGGTGGACAAAATGTCGCGGTGCATGGGCAAATGCGCAAATCAGTCCATACCGGAAAACCATGACCCAATGGACGCTAGGTATGCGTAAGCATTCTCGGCCACCGTTTTGACCTCGCTTCCCACGTCGGCTGCCAAGGCAAATACACCCTGGGTCTCGTGCGGCGCCTCGCCAACATAGTCTTCGTGTACGCGAGTGTTTCTCCCGAGGTATCCGCCTGTACTGCTGTGGCAGCACTTTCCAGACCATCCGCTAGCATGGCGAATACACCCCCTGTTTCAAAGGGCGCCTCGCCAACATAGTCTTCCGCTGTTTCGTACTCGAGGTCGTCCCCGGTGTACGCCACTGCTGTGGCAGCACTTTCCAGACCATCCGCTAGCATGGCGAATACACCCCCTGTTTCAAAGGGCGCCTCGCCAACATAGTCTTCCGCTGTTTCGTACTCGAGGTCGTCCCCGGTGTACGCCACTGCTGTGGCAGCACTCCCTAGACCAGCCGCCGCCACGGCCAACCCCCGGTCATGTATGGCGTGCTTTGCAGTTCGTCCCGCATCTCCGCCTCGGTTTGCTCGGGCCAGGCGTCGGTGTCTTGAAATGGGGTTGTGCGTCCGTCAAACTCGCGGCGCGCCAGTGAACTTGTGCGCACGGGGGAGCCCGGGGGGCTGGGGTGCCCGGGGGGCTGGAGTGGGCGGACGCTGTGTTGTACGGAACGTGGAGTAGCGGGAGCGCGAATATGGAGTTGTCCGATGCATCGCGAAACGCGGGCCTGAAACGCTTGGATGTGGTGGGTTGGATGCGGCTCTTTCGCTTCATGTTAAGAAGAGGGACACAAAATGTCGCCTTGCGCGTTTGAATGTGTATAAAAGAGAACGGGTCGGCGACGACGGCCATTGTCACGATGCCCATCCACAATGCACCCCCCGAACTTGCGGCGCTGCGCGACCTGCGCGACATCTTCCACGACATCGCCACGGGGGTGGCCAAGTGGAGCAACCGGCCGGTGTCGGTGGCGGCCACCAGCGCGGCAGCGGCCATGATCCGCACCAGGTGGAAGGCAGCGAGGTGCCGGAGTGCCTGACGCGATTTTTCCTCGAGGTGGCGCAGTGCGCGGCGGCGCTGTCCAACGGCGAGTGGGTGATCTGGGCCATGCAGCGGTACCACCTCGAGCTGGTGACGGCGATCGAGGCGCTGGAGCAAGTCGAGGAGACCACGCGGCTGCTGGCTGAGTCGTGCCACGTAACGCACGGCGAGTCGCTGCACGAGGTGCTGCGGCGGCTGAGCTCGACGTGGCAGTACGTGTACCACCACGCGCCGCACAACCGGGCGCTGCAGGCGTGCGCGACGCAGATGATGGCGTATGGGGACAAGCAGCGGCAGCTGATGCGCAGCTGGAGCACGGAGTGCACGGTGTGGGTGTACGAGCCGACGACCGAGGACGGGCGCGAGTTTTCCATCAGGCAGGTGCTGGTGCGCGTGCCCGTGTGGTGCGAGGACGACAACTACATGTACATGGTGTGGCGCGCGGCGTCGGCGGAGCCGGTGTGCAACCCTGAAATGTGGCCAGCGCCGAGGAGGGCGGGGTGGTCATCGACATGGTGGTGGACTACCCGCCGTTCGGCACGGAGCAGGCGGAAAAACCACGCGGCATCGACGCTGCTGGGCACGAAGGTGCGCGGCACGGTGTGCTTCGTGGCGCGGCACGCGGTGTATCCGTGGTACTGGCCCATGCGGGCGTTTGTGGAGGAGCAAAGCGGCACGCGGATTGTGTCGCGGCTGCGGGACCTGCTTGCGGGGGTCAAGCTGCACAATGGGCGCTTGGGGTCAGCACGCTTGAGACACTGATGAGCGCGGGGACGCGTGCGGCGACGCGGCATTCCAAGCTGTACGGGTAGGGAGGGCGATATTATTGGGGATTGGGCAATGATCTACAAGCTCGTACTTCTGTTTGTGCACGCGGCGGCGGTGGCGGCCAACTACATGACGGTGGCGCCCATTGTGTGCGTGGGGTGCGCGCTGCCGCCGACGGCGACGCCCACAACCAGCGTGCCTGTGTACCCCACGTGCACGCGCCGCGTGGTGCAGGGCGCGTGGTCGACGCCGGTGTGCACGCAGGTGTCTGTGGGGCGCGCGTGTGGGTGGCAGTGCGAGACGATGCGGCGGGACAACACGCTCGTGCCGTGCAACCAGGTGGTGTGGTGCCGCACGTACAAGAGCGACCCCAAGACGGGCGGGGTGATGCGGTGCAAGCAGCGGACGGACACGAGCATGCCGTGCGGGGTGGGGCACTGCTGCTGGGGGCCACAGGGAAAAGAGGCGGGGGATGCGGTGGCTGTGCCAACCGCGTAGTTTATTGAAACGGCGACATGGCAGGACCAATAAAACACAATCACAGGTCGTCGATGGCAGATACGGTGTTGTCGTATTTGGACTTGAAGTTTTGAAAAGCCACGGGTTTGGGAACGGGGCGGCGGGGGTACGCCTCGACGGGGTGGGGCCGCGGGGGCACGGTAGACGGGGGCGGCGGTCGAGGGGGTTGTCGGTAGACGGGGGTGGGGTCGGGTTGGCGTTGCCCGAGCTCTGTGTAACGGGGAGGTTGGACGGTGAAGGTGTGCAGCGGGGAGGCCTTGTACTTGGCGGCTGGGCATTTTCTGCAGTTTGACTGTGTGCATGCGCGCAGCAGATGCGCGGCGACGGGTGCGCCGGCGACCTTGCCTGCGCCGTCGGCGTCCACGGTCACGGTCAGCCCACACAGCAAACCATCGGGGAGCTCAGGGCGTCGGGGAGCTTGTGCTGGAAATAGGTCAGCGTGGCGCCTTGGGACTTGAAGGGCGTGGCAAAGGCCTTTAGGGAGTTGAGCTCGTGGACGGTGCGGATGACGGTGTGGGCCGTGGGGATGAAGACGTCGTGGCCCATGTTCCTGAACGAGGCGGCCAGCGCGGGCAGGCGGTTTGTCGAGTAGGGCACGCACAGCAGCACGTTGGCCGGGCTGTAGATGTTGACCGCGGCATCGACGGTGTCGCCGAGCTGGGTGCCGCTGTAGACGCAGTCATCGATGAACAGGTAGTTTTCGTGTTTGGTCTTGCGCATCCTGCTCTTCTGCCGCACGGTGGCCTCGGAGGTGTTGCCCGCGACGACGTCGTCGATGACCTCGCGGAACTCGGGCCAGAGGGCCAAGGCCAGAAAAAGGGAAGACTTGGCCGTGAGCGACGCGGAGCTGAACACGGGCTGGTCGAGGACTAGGGTGGCCTTGCCGCCCGGCAGCCCCTTGATGCGGTCCACGCACTCGCGCGCACACGCGGTCATGCGCGCCCAGTACGTGTCCCAGCGCACAAAAGTGGTGTGCAGCAGCAGGTCAAAGGCCAATCGGCGCGCGGCGGGGGTGGCTTGTTTGTTGACCCACACGGACGCGGCGACGAGGTCGGGTGTGTAGCCGGTCCAGTCGTCGGCAGCCAGCTCGGCCAGCACTTGGTTGACGCGCGCGGCGTTGACGCGGAAGATGGCCTCAAATGTGCGGGCGTTCTCGGAGTGGCCGCGGTTGGCGGGGATGAGCTGCAGGGTTTCGGCCACGCTGTTCAGCACGTGCTGCGCAGCGGAGACGAGACTGGACGTGACCCAGTCGTCCGGGGTTCAAACTCGTCGAGCATGAAGCCGACCGAGTCGATGACGTATTCGGGGTTGTGCACTCCGTGGCGTGTCAGCGCTGCAAGAATGGAAGCCTCGTCCATGGTGTGAGTGGGGCAGAAAAGAGGAGGTGGATGCGGTGGGAGGTGCTGTGCGCGTACGTTAGTTGTCGAGTTTGTTGGGGTTGGTTTCCACGGGTTATTGGATTGTTTTTGAACAATAAAATTCATACTACGGAGCGCGGACTTCTGGCCTATGGGAATTTTTACAAGGTCACTCATCCTCGCAATCACATATGGTCAACGGTTCCACATCGGCACCATACAGCTCGCGAAATGTCTGCAGCGTGCCTCTATAGTTGTGCGTCGTCTCAGAACTGGGCACGTTCAACTCTAGCCACTTGCTCCCACGGCTGAGCACCGTGTAGACCATGTGCGCCGTCATGTGTGTGCTGTACTGCACCCCGAACTGGATCTTGCATGCACGCTGCATCATCATGCGGGCGTGCAGCGTGTTTACCGTGTCTTTGTCCATGCGCAGACATAGCACGCCAGTGGCCTCCTGTATCAATGCACGCGCCGTGCTCGTGCGGCCTGTGTGCGACCCTCAAATGCGGCATCGATGAGTGCCGGTATCATGTCACGCACACGCTGACGGAACTTCTCGCACCGCTCGGCGAACGTGTTGTCGTCCAGCGACGCGGGCAACACGTTGGTATTGGCCGTGTGGGGGTCACTGTCAATTCGGTTCTCAAGTTGTTGGTTGCGCAGGAGGCGGTACTCGGCCAGCTCCTTGTTGTGCACAATGAGGCTGTTCTTCTCGGCGATGATGTTGTTCTTCTCTTTCACGATGGCAAACAGCGCCTCCTTGATGTCTTCGAGCTCACGCACACGCTTGCGCACCACCGGCAGCTCTTCTTCCAGCTCGGCTTCGCGCGCACTGCGCTTGCGTGCCTCGCGCACCTCGTCCATGTCGATGGCCATCTTCGACGTGGTGGTGCCGTTGTACGCGTCACAGATGTCAATGACTTCAGGCAGCACGGGGTAGTCGCCGGTGAACATGCGGGAAAGCATGGTGTCGGTGTGCACGGCAAAGTCGGTGCAGATGTAGCGGGCAATGGCGGGGAACAGCGCGATGTGGACGAACGTGCCACGCAGTTCCACCGGTCCAGACTTCTTGTTGGCGTTGCTGGTGTCGATCATGTCACTTCGGGTCAAGGTCACACGACCGTCGGCCGCATGTGTGCCCGAACCTTCCTGATTGGTTGGTTCATCTGCCATGGTGGTCACGTGACGAGCGGGCGCATTTGTGCCCGGTCCTTGATTGGCCGATTCGTTCAGTTTGGCAACGATCTTGTCCAACAGCTCACCGTGGCGACTCTCCCACTTCACTACTTTCTTCTCGGCGTCGTCGCCATTTTTCTCCTTGTTGTAGACGCGGCCGTTGTTGCACAGCATGGTCCCGTTGAAGTAGTCGTGCCCGTTGGCGGCCCGGATCACGGCGGTCAGAGGGCGCTCGCCGAAGCACATGGCGGCCGGCGCGTGGAGGAGGCGGTAGGTGACGGAGTGTCCGCAGCCATGGTGTTGGTCCCATCAGATGGATCCATGTGTGTGGTGTGTCTGGAGTTCATGAAGCTGCTTTATACCTAACGAGAGTCGGGTGTGTCACCGTATGGCTGGAAGATCCAGACAACAGAAACCGTAAACACCTACGCGGCCTGCAAGACAACCGAGGCAAGGTGGTGCAGGTATGTGGCTGGGTGCATGGCCTGCTTGCTGTAGTTACAAATCGAATCGGTGGGCACCGAGTTGGACGGGATGTACCCGATGCTGGGATACACCCTGTCGATGCCCATGGCGTTGGGGAGGCCGCAGTAGAAACACGGCCTTCTGCGTATTTCGTCAAACTCGGTGCGCGAGAGCGTGAATATGGACGACGCACACCGCGCCCCGGACAGCCGCTCGCACCTCTTGCGCGCGGACGCCCGGTAGGTGTTGTAGTTGGAGTAGCCCTTGGAGCGCTTGCACAGCCGCTTGTACTTGTGGGCCAACTTGCCCGCGAGCGTCCTGTATTTCTGCGCCATTTTCGGCGTGAACGCCTCATCGACCAGCGGGCAGTTGAGAATGGTGTGCACTGCCAGCGAGACCATTTCCTTGGGGGTCAGCCCGTGGCGGATCTGGTGGCACATGGTACACGTGGGAAACACGTTCTCGTCCTTGTACCCCTCGCGGTACTTGACCATGGCGACGTTGCGGTGGTTGCGGGTCTTGTCCCTCTTGTTGCATATGGTGCAGGGGCGCTTCAGCAGCCTGTCCAGGCAGCGGTCGGAGAGGTCAAACGGCCGCCCCTTCTTGCTCGCCCACTCCTTCAGTGACTTGACAAACACTTTGCGTTGGTCGCCCATGTTTACAGATCCACGAGAAAAACAGAGGGCACAGCGAGTCAGACACAGTGTGAGGCACGGCCTTTATTTAGTTTGCACTCGGGCTCGCCAACCAGTTGGCACGGGCCGTCGGCAGCCAACCACAGGTCCAGGATGCGCGGCTCCGGCGCGAGGATCTGCACGGCGTCGCACACCGACCGTCCACACCGGCATAGCGCAGCGCGCGGCGGACATCCATAGGGCTGGTCTTGACGGAAAACTGGCAGTTGGCGACGTAGACGTGTCGGACACGCGGCGCAGGTCGAGGGAGCGCAGGTCGGCGAGGATGGACCGCAGCCGGAGAGCCAGCGCGCGGTTGGCAAACACCAGGACGAGCCGGTGCGCGGCTGTTCGCTTAGGCGCGGGGGCGACGGAACTCGGGGACAGCATGTTGGTGTTTGTCGAGCGTCCAGACTGGCCCAACCGCGCGGCCGTGCAGCTACTTATACCCAATGCAGACGGGTTATTCAGCCGCCTGCATTGGCTGGATCTGGTGTATGTGCGCATTTCCACTGGCTGGCTGTACGCCTGTCATTTCACGCAGATAACTCAGCAACGCGCGCAATTTTGATCGCCCAAGCAATGGATGCACAGCCTCCCAACAGCAACGACTCGCTGTACCTCATACTCGGGCTCGTCGTTTTATGCGTGCTCGGATACATGGCCCATGTGTACTTCACCGAGCCATGCCCCACAGCCACGTGCCCCGAGTGCGGCGACCAGCTCGTCGACACGGTTTTGGACATGGCGCTGGTGGCGGCCGAACAAAGCAAGACGCCCGACTACGCAGCCATCGCCGAGCGGTGCGACCAGCTGCCCATGTGCAGGCGCTGCGCGCCAAGTTTGGCGGCAAGACCCCCGAGCAGCTGCTGGAGTGGTGCTCCAAGGACACAAGGTGCAACAAGCTCGGCAAGCTCGCACTGGCCAACCAGGCCAGGCTGAAGGCCGTGGGTGCACAGTGGGCAGACACGGCGCGCAAGCTTGCCAGCGAAAACACGTCACAAACCACAAACCAAACCGGTCGTAGCCCGTGATGTCACACACAGCGCTTTATTGAATCGGTCCAGTCTACTCGTCGTCGCTGCTCGTCACCACCACGACGTCCACCCTCGGCGTCGCTGGCCACCTTGCGCACCTTGCGGCGGCGTGCGATCTTGTTCCTGACGATGTACAGGCTCAGCGACGCCTGGCCGGCGATGTGCTCGCCGCGGTCTACCAGCGGCTCGTCCATGCTGACGGTGCGGCCCATGTCCAGGGGCGTGATGTCTGGGAACACGGACTCCATCTGCTCGACCCACACGCGCACTTCGACTGGGTCGGAGGTGTCAGGCAGAGGGGTCCCGTCGAGCGTGGCCTGGGGGATGTCTTTGGCTTGGCGGTCCTCCATGTAGTCCAGGAAGTTGCGGCACATGGTGTAGAGCTGGCGCGTGGTCATCTCGGTGGAGTACGCGGGCGCGGCGCCGGTCCACACGCGGATGCGCTCCTTGATGGCGCGCTGCAGCTGGGTCTTGGCCATGATGTTGCTGACCTCCTCCGAGGGCATGGTGACGTGCACGTTGGTGACGGCCATGATCATGCCCGTGAACGTGTTGGCGCAGCGCACGCCGTTGCCGTACAGCGTGCCCACCAGCACGTACGGGAACACGTACGTCAGGCGCTTGAAGTCGTAGTTGTCGCGGAAGTTGCCGTCGGTGGTGTCGGGCACGTGCTTCTCGTTCAGCGCCACGGGCTCCGAGCGCGCGCGCGCCAGCGAGGCTGCCAGCTCCTTGGCACGAGCCTCGGAGGCGGCCAGGGAGTCGCGTATGGCCGCTAGGGCCTCTCCATGTGGGCGGCAGCCAGACGGGCAAAGGCCTTCTGCACACACAGCATCCACTCGCGCGACGTCTTGCCGAACGCGGAGGTGCTCGCCATGGCCGCGATCAGGAGGCCGTCGCGGGTCAGCAGGTGGTCCTTGGCTTTGCGACCTGCCCCGGATTTCTGTTGGGTGAGCTGTTAGTACATTTCAGCCCAAGCCATGTGTGGCTGAAGAATAAAAAAGACACGACGTCACCTGACCAATCAAAACTTTTAAGCCAAATGGCTGAAAAGTCCGTGACGTCACACGACCAATGAAAACTTTTCCGCCAGACGGCGGAAAAGTTTTGATTGGCTAAAGTAGGGGATGTGACGTCACGCGTACAACCCATAGAATGACGGGAGGTCTGTGACGTCACGCGGCCAATCAAATCATTTTCCGCCGGTTGGCGGAAAATCGTGTGATTGGCTAAAGTAGGGGATGTGACGTCACGCGTACAACCCATAGAATGACGGGAGGTCTGTGACGTCACGCGGCCAATCAAATCATTTTCCGCCGGTTGGCGGAAAATCGTGGTGATTGGCTAGATGGGGGGTATGACGTCACATGACTTGCACACAGAGATGTACGACTCACCGCGAACTCGACTTCATTGAAGTGGTGAGGCAGCAGTAGGCCCGGGCGTCCCTCTTTCCCCACCATGGCACGGAGAAACTCCTCATAGCGCGCATAGCCCAGCAGCCCGAACACGGCGCGCCCCGACACCCCCTCCTCGGCGACGCTCAGCGGATCCAGGCAGCGCAGCACCTTGACCGCCGTGGCGTCGTCCAGCGAGCCAAGAGCGCGCTCCAGCTCAGTGGAGATGGCAGGGAAGCCGTTGGCGGCGGCGTCCGCAAGGCCTAGGCGGTCGTAGATGGAGTATGACATCTTGTGGTTGCCCTGTGTCGCTGTTGGTGAACTGGGAAGAGGGTTGGGGAGGGCATTGTGGACAGAGTGTGGGTGTGTGGGTTTATATACCCACGCGGAGTGCATAAACTTTGAAGCCGTGTCTGTTCCCGAAACTTGATCCATGCCCGGTCTGGTCACCCGACTGATAAATTAGCTGTTTAATTACACCCACCTTGGCATTTATTATGTCCGTACGAGCAATGCCAGCCATCACGTACATCCGACAAGCACGACGCGAGCGATTTGCAGGCACGGCTGAAGCGGCGCGTGGGGCAGCCGAGAGGCTGCGCGGGGCGTCGGACAGCCTGCTTGATGAAATGCGCCGACTGCTCGAGAACCACCACGTCACGGGGAATGTCGAGTACCTGGGCCAGGAAGTGGAACGCCACAACCAACTGCAGTGCATGCTGTATGGCTTGGCCAAGACTATGGACGAAATAGCCGCCATGCAGGTGTCGGACGGCACACCCAACTTACCAGCCAAGATTGCCGCGGCGCGGGCTGCGGCGGAAACCGCGGCGACTCTCATGCGTGACACGGTCGATGCCAAGATTGCCAGGTCGACGTGCCACCAGTGCCCGACACGCTGGACGAATTCATGTTTTTGGCACCAGAGGACCCGCCTTCTCCGGCGCTGGTTACGGTGCGTGCCCATGCCAAGCGCATATTGGAAATTTCACGAGGATTCGTCTTGTTTGTGGACGCAATCAGCCCTGGGGATATGGTTGGAAGACTGCTTGGCCCACGTGTACTGTGTGCAGTATATGGCCTCGCCGATGGAGGAGAGTCCCAACTACGCCCCGGCCCTCACTCTGCTAATGACTGACTGGGAAGACGTGCTCCGTGCCATGCAAGATTGCGTCAAGCGCAGGCTGTCTGTTCTGCATCCGGGCACCGCAGTGACTGATGCCTTTGTTGTGCGCATGCGCCGGCTATCTCTTATTCAGGCCATCGAGAACGTGCGAGCCGAGTTCCGACAGCGCATCGACCCCGAGCATCCGAACTACGTGTATGTGGCAGACGACGACCTGCCAAACGTCCGAGCCAACTTTAACGAGTTGCAAGGCGGGATGGTAGCCGTGCTGGAGTTTTTGAATGAGCGGGAGGCCGAGCTCGCACTTGACTGGATACACAAGGAATCCGCTTTGCGCCGTCGGGTTTTAGCGCCTTGTACCCTTGTCTGTGGCATCGATTGAAACCGCCATCGACGGGTTGTTTCAAAACTGGCACCGGGCTATTGCAAATGTCGAGACCAGTGACGACGACGACGGCGACGACGGAGACAATGGGCCGCCGCCGTCGCCGCCACCACCACCGCCGTTGGGGCCATGCCCAGCAGTCAACTGCAACGACCACGCGCTAGACGCGGAAGGAACCCTGCGGTGTGCGCGATCTGTTTCGTGGACCTCACTGCTCAAACCAATGATGAGATAGATCTAGGTGGGTGCATACGGTTTTTGAACAATGACGATCGGCCATGTACGCACGTGTTCCACCGATTGTGTGCAAGCATGTGGCTGGCCCAAAACCGAAATGCCCCGTGTGCAAGAGGTACACGCTGTGCACCATACCCTAGACGTGACGACCATTAAAGGCCTAGACCGCCTCTGACATGGTGAATCCAAAGTATGCATTCCACATGGCCAAAGCCGTGCCCAGAACCACTGCCTTGGACACGTCCCCCTGCGATGATCTGACAACACGTGCAACCACCTCCAGCTGTGCCACGAATCTGTAGACGTCAAGACTTCTGTCTGCGTCTTTCAGGTTTATATGCAGCTCCCTCAGTGCATGTGTCGCATCCGCTTGCACCGAACCAATCCACCCCTGTTAAAGCAGCGACTATTGCCTGCACGCCCTTGTGCCACTTCAGCCGAGTGGGTAGTGGGTCGCACTCAAAAACGGGAATGGCCATGGTGCTTGGTCGCTGCTCTGCTTATTTATACGCGGTGTCCATTTTTTCTCTCCCTTTACTATGGACGGAAACGCTGCAGCCTCGGACACAACCACGCACCCGTTCAACCCCTGTGCGAAGGGTTCGGAAACCCAAGTCCAAGCCCATCTCAGACACATCACCGGAACCACACGAAAGCCCTACCTATACAGAGGAACTGGGCGCCTACGAACGCCACCTAGATTACTTCATCAGACAGTCTACGGAATCCACACATCACGATCGCTAAATGGTCGGTTATATACAGCACCATTGCCGCCAGTGCCATGGTGGACTCATGCTTTCGGCCTACTCTGCCTACTTGTACACACGGAAAAGTAGTTCTTGTCGTGTGGGTGAACTTGCTGCCAGTGTACACGGTGGACTCCTTGCCGTGTGAGTTGGAGTAGACATCGACCCTGCCCCTGCTAAACGCCACCAGGTCACGCGCTTGCCGGTTCTCCAATCGGGGGTATGTGGTGACGCTGGTCATGTACGGGCGCAAGTACTGCGCCCCGTGGCCGCGCCCACCCATGTGACGTTCTCGGTGTTGCGGAACCGCACGGCCATGCTGCGGTACATGCGCAGTGGCCTGAAGAACGGCAGAACGGACATCTTGACGTGGATGCCCAGCTGGATGTCGGTGGTGTCGAACATGACGTCCAAGGTATGGAGACGCGGGAAGAACGAGACCAGCTTCTCGAGCATGTCGGACATGGTGTCTGCCTCAACGGCCGGGCACACATGGAGGTGCCGAAGGCGCTCGGGGAACGTGGCATGGAGGAACATGGCATTGAGGGCTTCGCTGGTGAAGTAGCCGTACATGTCCAAGTGGGTCACCGCCGGTAGCTTCGCGACGAACTCTGCAGCCAGCTCGCCACAGTCCCACCAGCGGAACGCCCCTCTGGTTTGCGAGACATTGAACCGGTCTTCATGGACTGCAAAGGGCAGCACCAGTTTGACTACCTCCAGAGCTGGGACAGTTGTGCCAAGACGGTACCGGCATTCATCCAGCGACGCCGCGACGTCTTGGTGGTGACGCCCACGGTGACGCACTTGACGTTTTTCAACGACTTCATCAATTCAATGTCCAGAACGGCAAGGCCCACAGACACCAAGCGCTCCAGCACTGCATCGGTGGCGGCTCAGGCGATTGACCCACAGCTTGGCGAGACGCTCGCACCGCGCGAGTCCCTTGACGCTGGTGTAGGTAGGAGCGCAGACCTTGCGGAGCTTGGGGAAGTAGGGCAGGTTGATGCCCGTGGCTAGGCGCCCCCCCATGACGTTGTCTCCGATGCTCAGCACTTCCAGCTGCTGAAGGCATGCGATGGCGTCGATGCTGCCCTGGTCCATGTTGTCCATCTTCAGCTTGCGGATGTTCGAGTACTCGCTGCTCACGCCGAGATGACGAATCGGGGCGCCCAGAGTCAACATCTCACAGCGCTTGCTGACGTGGCACACGGGGGGACCCATGCAGAGGTATTTCCCGATGTGGACTTTGCGGGCGGGTGGCATCTTGGCGCCGAATACGGCAGCGTTGGCGACGTTGACCCCTTTGAGCATGGTGCCTGGCCGCGCGGTAATGACCAAGTTGGGGGCTGTCTACCTCGACCGAGAGGTGCTTCACCCGGTTGGGCACCACAAGTTGCCACTGACTTGCAGGTCTGGGTGAATGGTAGTGATGCGCAGCATGGAGCAGCCAGACTTGTCGATGATACTTGAAATGGCCGACACGTACGCACCGTTGCCGTCGTGTAGATCCACGACTAGAGCCGCCGCGGACCACCCCCCGAGCAATGAAGCAAGGACCTTGGCCGTGGTGGATCCATTGAGTGTGAGATTGCACAGCCCAGCGTACTTGACCAGAGCCAAAAGGCGCTTGCATACGCGGGACAGAGCCAGGCGCTCTCCATCCTGCAAGGTGCGGATGATGTGGATTAAAGTCTCGTCTGGGAGATGTAGAAGGGAGGTGGCGTTCATGTTGGTGTCTGCGTTCAACTTGGGTCTTCGCTTGAGATTGCCGTGGTGAGACTGATGTGTTCTGTAGACCCTTCTGTTGGTTTATGTAGGTTTGCACAGAGGCATTACCCAATCGGATGGGAGGAATACACGCATAGCCACTGGATGCACATTCCAGAACACCCACCGGAAGAAAAGTTAATTGTAATTCATACCAGCTCGTCGCTACTGGGCAAGTCTCTTTGCGCAAAACCCGAACGCGCTGTTCATGTCGTGACCGCAAGCAAGCATATTGCATGTGCACATGCTTCAAGTAGTCTACCTGCATAGCAGGTGGTGTCCGTCTGGAGAATAACTCGCACACCGAGGTCGCCGGATTTTGTAGAAAGTCTTTTTCTGTGTATTGGCCTGCCATCATACCATGTGAGTGTCCGTAGCCATGGTTTCTTTTCGTGTTTCGGGTGTTGTTAAAAATAATAAAAGAGTTGCCGTGCAAAAATTGTGCCAGTTTGACAGATGAAGGGCAACATGGCAAAGCTCGGAGAGACCACACAGGCAGTAGACGTGACCGCACGCAGACGCGGGTTGCGGCTGTTGGCCAAGTGTGTGAGTGGACCCAAAGCTCAGCTTTTGGAACGTGAGATATTTATTGCCACTGGCGAGAATTGGACCGAGTATCGCAACTTGGTCTGGAGTAGATTTAACAACCTGCAGCGAAACGATACGTTGAGGATTGACTTTGAAACTGGTAAGGTAGGCGAGGAAGCCTCTCTAAAATGTCATACGAAAACATGGCCGTCGAGGAGCTGCGGCGAGCGTGAACGGATCTATTGGGAAAACCCTCTGCGCTCACAGGCCGAGGACTTGACCAAGTACGCGACCGATGCCTTTCAGTGTTACAAGTGCAAGTCTCGAAAGTGCCTGTACACTCAAGTGCAGACTCGGTCGGCGGACGAACCCATGACGACACGAGTAAAGTGTCTGCACTGTGGGCATGGTTGGAAATGCTAGTTTGTTTTCTTGGTAGCTCCAGAGGCTGCACCATCTTCGTCTTCTTGCTGTTCATCGATCGTCGACTCGTCCGAATCGGAATCTTCGGGTGACTGTTTTTGCTGTCAATTGTTTTTTGATGCAACTTGAAAGCCGCGGGTGTTCCTGGCTCTACACTTCATGTACACGAGACATCCAAGCAAATAACGGCGAGAAAGGCGCAGGCCAGCTTGTAACATAGCAACTCCTCCATGAATTATGGTTGGAAAATAAAAAAACATCGGTGATGGTTGGTTGTGACGTGACTACCATCTCTCTCCCTCTCTCTCTCTCTCTCCCTCTCTCCCTCTCTCTCTCCTCTCTCTCTCTCTCTCCTCTCTCTCCTCTCTCTCTCTCTCTCTCTCTCTCTCTCTCTCTCTTTCTTTATTTCCTTCTTTCTTTTTTTTTTTCTTCTTTTTATCTATTTTTATACAACAAAAATATGAATTTAATAATATTTATAATATAAATATAATATATAATATAATATATATATATATATATGTATATATAACTTTGTATGAATTGTTAAGTGTGTATGGAAGTTATGTATGTATGGAGGTTGGGAGGTTGTGGAGACTGTGTTTTGATACTATACAAAAAATTGTATGTATGGAGGTTGGGAGGTTGTGGAGACTGTGTTTTGATACTATACAAAAAAATTGTATGTATGGAGGTGGGAGGTTGTGGAGACTGTGTTTTGATACTATACAAAAAAATTGTATGTATGGAGGTTGGGAGGTTGTGGAGACTGTGTTTTGATACTATACAAAAAAATGTATGTATGGAGGTTGGGAGGTTGTGGAGACTGTGTTTTGATACTATACAAAAAATTGTATGTATGGAGGTTGGGAGGTTGTGGAGACTGTGTTTTGATACTATACAAAAATTGTATGTATGGAGGTTGGGAGGTTGTGGAGACTGTGTTTTGATACTATACAAAAATTGTGCATGTATATATAAGCATGCGATTCTATGTATAGTATCACAACACAGTCTCCACAACCTCCCAACCTCCATAGATGACGTCATGTCATGTATGTATATAAGTCTCCACAATCCCTGCGTATTCTATGTGCGATATGTATATCAACCACAGTCTCCACAACCTCCCAACCTCCATAGATGACGTCATGTAATATATAAGCATGCGATTCTATGTATAGTATCAAAACACAGTCTCCACACCTCCAACCTCCATAGATGACGTCATGTATATATAAGCATGCGATTCTATGTATAGTATCAAAACACAGTCTCCACAACCTCCCAACCTCCATAGATGACGTCATGTATATATAAGCATGCGATTCTATGTATAGTATCAAAACACAGTCTCCACAACCTCCCAACCTCCATAGATGACGTCATGTATATATAAGCATGCGATTCTATGTTATAAGTATCAAAACACAGTCTCCACAACCTCCCAACCTCCATAGATGACGTCATGTATATATAAGCATGCGATTCTATGTATAGTATCAAAACACAGTCTCCACAACCTCCCAACCTCCATAGATGACGTCATGTATATTATAAGTCATGCGTCATGATTCCATATGTATAGTATCAAAACACAGTCTCCACAACCTCCCAACCTCCATAGATGACGTCATGTATATATAAGCATGCGATTCTATGTATAGTATCAAAACACAGTCTCCACAACCTCCCAACCTCCATAGATGACGTCATGTATATATAAGCATGCGATTCTATGTATAGTATCAAAACACAGTCTCCCAACCTCCCAACCTCCATAGATGAACCAAACTAACCAGAATACCGGATGCAACAGAAACAAACTGGATGCACTCGGATGCAACAGAAACAAGCTGGATGCACTCGGATGCAACAGAAACAAGCTGGATGCACTCGGATGCAACAGAAACAAACTGGATGCACTCGGATGCAACAGAAACAAGCTGGATGCACTCGGATGCAACAGAAACAAGCTGGATGCACTCGGATGCAACAGAAACAAACTGGATGCACTCGGATGCAACAGAAACAAGCTGGATGCACTCGGATGCAACAGAAACAAGCTGGATGCACTCGGATGCAACAGAAACAAGCTGGATGCACTCGGATGCAACAGAAACAAGCTGGATGCACTCGGATGCAACAGAAACAAGCTGGATGCACTCGGATGCAACAGAAACAAGCTGGATGCACTCGGATGCAACAGAAACAAGCTGGATGCACTCGGATGCAACAGAAACAAGCTGGATGCAGTCGAGATGCAACCGAAACAGCCTGGATGGCAACTCGGATTCATACAGAAACAAGCTGGATGCACTCTGGATGCAACAGAAACAAGCTGGATGCAGTCCAGGATGCAACATAAAACAAGCTGGATGCACTCGGATGCAACAGAAACAAGCTGGATTGCACTCGGATGCAACAGAAACAAGCTGGATGCAGTCGGATGCAACCGAAACAAGCTGGATGCACTCGGATGCAACAGAAACAAGCTGGATGCACTTCGGATGCAACAGAAACAAGCTGGATGCAGTCGGATGCAACCGAAACAAGCTGGATGCACTCGGATGCAACAGAAACAAGCTGGATGCACTCGGATGCAACAGAAACAAGCTGGATGCAGTCGGATGCAACCGAAACAAGCTGGATGCAGTCGGATGCAAGCATGATATAAAAATCAATCCGGGGAACTTACCTGCCAAGTTGTCTGTGCCAGACAACAAAAATCGCTTGTGCGCATTCGGTGTTCTGTGCGGCATACAAAATGTTTCAAGTCCATGAGCGAAAAGTTTGATGTGAGTGTGTACTGCACAGTGTCAAAATGAGCGGTTTCCATGCTGTATTGGGGATAAAGCTCCATTGAAAAGCAGTGTGTGTGTGTATGCGGCGATTCTGATTGCTTGCCACACATTTTGGCTGTGTACTGTTGTTGTGAGTACATTGGAATTTGATTGTGTGGTACGCGTTTTTGATTGGTGTAGTAATCTGGTAAGAGTACATTGGAATGTGGCTGGATGGAGGTTTTTTTTGATTCGCGGAGCGTACCAAATAATTCTGATTGGTTCTATTGTGTTTGTCTGTGTACCAAAATGCAACCACTTGCATGTATTTGACTGATCGGGTAGAACCAGTACAGATTCTTGCCTAGTGCGAGTATAGTTCGTCTTCGCTTACCTGTACGCATACATACCTTGATTTTTGGCTGGCAAAATAACAGTGTCTGGTTGGTTGTATGCCTTGCTTGTACACTATTCTGTGGCGCTGATTGGGTCGTCGACAGCCAATGAAAAGTGTCGAATAACGAGTTTGCTCAAAACAAGCAACAAGGGTGCTTGTCTGTGGATATAAAAGGTTGCATTTGGAGTTCAATTGTCCAAACCATTCCTGGTCATTTATCAATCGTGACTCTAAAAATCGCGACGGTTTTTGCACACATGCCTCTGTGATCCATTCAAAATGGCACAACCCGACCAGCCCGAAACCAGCATCCGAGGTCGACTACTGAGATTTCTGCAACCGAGAGATGTCCATTTGGCGAATTTGACGTTGATGCATCACTCAGACACCCCGATTTGACATCAGATCAGATTTTTGCGTGGCTGCAGTACTTTGTTGCCTACAACTTCCGCACATCCAGTGTCATGATTCGGGCCGCCGCGGGCAACTGGTTGATCGCCCAAGGCTGATGCCGTGGACATCCTCGGTCGGTGCAAGTGGCCATTGGAAAACGGCAAGCCGCTCCGGGCATCGGACTTCCTCAGCAGCCCCTACATTGCCGAATTCGAGCGGACGGCATTCATCCCCAACGACCCACACCCACTCACCCACATACCCAGCCCAAACCGCGACATTGCCATTCTTAACCGCTGGAAATGCATCTACCCAGAACCCGCCACTGCCTTTCAAGTCGACATGCGGCGTGTACAGCCATTTCTCGACCACTGGTACAACACCATTGCCAACGGGGACAACACTGTCTTCGACAAGTGCATGCAATTCCTCGCCCACATCATCCAGTATCCACAGACACGCACGGGTTGGTGTATGGTACTAATCGGGGACCAGGGTGTGGGAAAGAATTTGGCCATGTCTCCCCTCCAGACTGCACTAGGCCCGTACGCGCGCCAAGAGTGTAACCCCGAGAGACTGGTCAGTCGCTTCAACGGCATGTTCAAGGACAACTTACTTGTGTGTTGGACGAAACAGATGCCAGTCGGCACGCGGATACCATGAAATATCTCATCACCACAACGACGATGAACTTTGAGGAGAAATTCCAGCCCATCGAACACAACGAGCCATCTTCATGAATTTTGTTGTCCTCTCCAATCGCAATCGCACACCCGTAAAGGTGGAAGCGATGGACCGGCGATACTTTGTGGTAGATGTCGGAAACTACGCAAGGCGGCACCCAGAAGTCATCGCCGAGTATATCGGCATGTACACACACCAAGCCAGTCCCGACATGGTCGAAAACTGCAAGCACGTCTACATGTACTTGGCGCAGTTGCCGGGTGTGCCGGAGTACTTGGGTGATGCTCCGACGACAGTCCTGAAGGAGAGACTGATGAGTGGAAACGAGATAAACGAGGACCCTGTGTTAAGCTATCTACGAGATGCGGTCAGCAGACCCGACTACGTGTCCGACGACGACTGGGCACAGTACAGTCTTCAGGACCAAGCAGAATACACAGCGTCTGCACTTGCCACAAAATTGGGTATTTGGGCAGCACAGAACAATGTCTCGTGTGTTACCACCGCACGAGCACTTGCGCGCAACATGCACATTTTGAAGTTGGACTCGCGCACGGGGCACAGGAGTACCAAATTGTACAAGGTGGATAGGGTTGCACTGAATGTATGAAGCGGAGAGATAGCAAGGTGTGTTGACATGCAAATTGTTAGTCGAATGAATGCACAAGTTCCATGGGTGGTTGGTGGGTGGTTGGGGTTGTTTTGGGCCTTTGGTAGCGACTCTGTTGATATCCCGCGCCAGTAAAACTTTGTCGCAGTGGTCTTGGTGCAAGGACAGCAAACTGGTCGTTCTGGACATGTTTGTCCTTTTTATACCCGTGGGTACTTTACTGTTGGTATTTTACTGTTTCGATGGACTTTTGAGGGGTCGTATCACAGAAAGACGTCATTTACCCTATACGAGAACGCTTGTTGACATGCTTACAAAGCCATTGTCCTCTGCCAACTCGAACGGAGGGTCAGCGGCAAAGCCTCGGCGCCCATGCTTGTACACAATTCGGTTGTCCATGCATGCAATTCGGGTGCCCACATGTCATTGTCTTTGCAATACACGGAAGCGGCACGAATAAATGTGTACAGATGGCACAGTGTCAAGTTGTCGGACTGTGTGACCTCCTCCCCTGTCCACGTGGTGGCGCGCTGCTTCATGGCCCTCGCGAGTACCCCTGTTGCCCATTTTTGCCTGGCGTCGTAGTCGTATTCGAGATGTATCGGGGCGGCGCGATACCCGGTTACAGCTTTGATCATGGCTAAGTATCCATCTATTGTGTCATTGACCAACCAGCCGTACGAATTACGAGGTGTCCAAATGGTCGTACCAGTCGGTGAACGATCTGGCGATCTGTCAGCTTTTCCATCCTTCCCATGGTGCATCCGATGTAATGACTGCCGTTGTTCGTGTGGATGTGGTATATATACCTCTGGGTTGGCAGCTTATTGTTTTTGTGAGAATGTATGGCACTTGAAGTGTTGGTGATTGGACACTTGCTCTTTTGGGATTTTCGTGCCTGTTCATTTCAAAGCTGTTGATGGGAATGTGTGACGATGAAGTTGTGTGTACATGTCCGGACGCGTGCCACAGCGAGAGTGAGGGGCCAATTCAAGGAACGCCACCGCCTGCTTATTCGGGCCCAGACTAGTAACACATGTTTTGGCGACCCAAACTCGGCGTGATTATGCGCACACTAGTCAACATGTCTCCCTACTTGGTCGCCATCGCACTGCTCGTTCTTGTGTTTTTGAGCTACCAAAACCACTGCACGGAAAAGATACAAATGTCGGGCGTTCTGCAGCACACGACTGATGCACAATGGTCGGTTACCGATGGGTCGCGTGGTAGACGGCACATTGTGCGCCAATTCAGTACATGCCCGTGACATAGACACATCGGTATCCAATCACGTGGTCTACATACACACCTGGGGCGCTGGAGCAGCAAACCAATAACGGTGCTTGCATACACGTCGCGGCAAATCAACGCGAAACGAGATATAAATTGCACGGGGCCGTCACAGACAGCCAGTCCAACATGCGCAGACACGGTTTAAACCAGCAACCAGTCATGAAAGCGACCGGCCAGGGCACTTTGCCCACATTCCCCATGCTAATGGAATTGCCTGACCTGGAACCACTGCCTGTTACATCGCCGAACGACCCAGCAAGCCCTGCATTCAGCTTTAAGAGCCCACTTCTCCAAACCCCGGCCGACCCGTCCGTTTCGACCCTGTTGTCGCTGCCATCTCTGCCGTCTCTGCCGTCGCTTCCGTCGATCCCCGTGCTGCCAGACATGTCCGCTGTCGCGTCAAGTGAACAGTTGAAGGTCTACCGCGACTGCTTGGACTCTGTCCACAAGATTCTGCTACTGTACGGGCAGATGGCAACTACTGCAAGTGGCGCGCCAGTAGTAGCGACAACCGCGGAGCCTGCTAAACTGGAGCCCAAGGTGCGGCGCGTGGGGCGGAAGCGCAAGGGTGTGGAGGACGAGACTCTTGAGGAGGGCAGCCCCCGGCTGCCGCCAAAGAAGAAAGCGCGTGTGACACACGCGGCATTGGAGTAGCAGTGTGTCCCAATAAACAAGACCCTGCCTTGCCATGTGTTGTGGAGAGCCTCAGACTCTGACTGGGTCTATAGGCCACAGAGGCGATGCTGTTTGACTGACCTTTGTTTGGCTGTCAGGGCGCGTACACAGGGGTTCAGGGGACTCCGTGATTATGGTTTGTAGATCGAGACCGCTGTTTCTGTCAGCGGCCGTGTGTGAGGCCCGGCTGGTTGTTTATACAGCCGTTCGCTGGTCGCCTTGGGACCAGTGACCACTTGTGCTGGTTTTTCTACTGCGTCGATCAAACCCCCCACAAACCCCGAGGTTGATTTGGGATACTTGACATTTATCAGAATAGGACGACTGGGTGTCGACAGCCCTTATTGGAAATCGTCGGCCAGTTTTTGGGCGAGGCAGGGTTGTTTTGGGGGCCAATCATGTTGTCGGGGCCGAAGGTCGGTGGGGCAGGGTTTTTTTGGGGGGCCAATCATGTTGTCGGGGCCGAAGTCGGTGGGGCAGGGTTGTTTTGGGGGCCAATCATGTTGTCGGGGCCGAAGGTCGGTGGGGCAGGGTTTTTTTTGGGGGCCAATCATGTTGTCGGGGCCGAAGGTCGGTGGGGCAGTGTTGTTTTGGGGGCCAATCATGTTGTCGGGGCCGAGGTCGGCAGTGTAGGCCCGGCTGGTCGTGTATACAGTCGTTCGTTAGTCGCCTCAAAACCGGTGGCCACTTGTGCTGGTTTTTCTACCGCGTTAATTAAACCCCCCATAAACCCGGGGGTTGAGTAGGGATGCTTGATCGGTGCCGACAGCCCTTATTGGAAATCGTTGCCAGTGCGTCGCCCCATTCCATTGACCAACGGCGTTTTGGGGCGGGGCAGGGTTGTTTGGGGGGCCAACCATGTTGTCGGGGCCGAAGAACACGTCGGTGGTCGCCGGATTTGCTTCCGCGGTCTCACTGACCTTGTTAACAGTGGTCCATGCTGCTGTAGCAGCAGCTGCACCGAGTGTGGCGATTGCAGCCTTTCCGGCAAAACTGCGAGCAAATGAATGGCCGGATTTTTTTGGCACGGGGCTAGAGGCCGTGCTACTAGAATCGCGCGTGGGCACAGCTGCCACGGCACTTACTGGTGCACCGACGGTCGTACTGGTAGATGTGCCTGTTGGGGGAGATGCCCCAAGCCAAGAAGTTATTTGACTGTAGATGTTAACGATGTAGATCCCAGCGAACCCGTCGATGGTGTAGGTTTTGGTGTAGGGGCTGAGTCGAAGGGATCGGAAAATTCACCCGGCACAAAAAAGAGGGGGTGTGGGGGAAAAATGCTGCTGCTCCCACTTCCGTAGGCGGACGGGTAAGACGACATCGATGAGCTGCGACGCCGCTTATGATTGTTGACCTTCTTTGATTTGACTCGGAGTGTTTTCACTGGCTTGTGTGTCTTGCTTGGCTTCTTTTTGATGCTCTTTGTCGGTTTCCTTGCTTGCACTCGTTTGGTGGAGGTCGGTGGTGTGGGTCGCACGGCCACTGCCCCTAGTTTCTTAGTGGGTGGTTTTCGATCGAGTGCACCACAATCTTCTGGTCCGCGTCAATACTTTGACGTTGGTCCGTGTATTGCTTTTCATGCGCAGTGTGATGGTTGGCGTTTTTGCGACGACCGCGGCCTTTTTGCCGTGCCCTGTAGATTTGTGGTTGATTGGCTTGGGAGTTTTTAGACGCAGTGTTTGTGTGTGCGTGGACTTCTTTCTTCCTGTCGACAGTTTGGAGCCTGTCCTGCCAAACAAACCCTTTGTCTGGTTGGTGGTTTGGACTTCGCTTTGCCGCCCTTTTTTTCCATTGCACACACATGCGAAATTGTTGTACAGCAACTTGCCAAGTTGGGAAATAACCTGTAATTTATTGTTTTGGGTGCTTGGCTTTGGCTACAGACCAGCTGTATCCTATATAAAACCAGTGATGCATTCACACGTAGAATGCCCATCCCAGACCGGTGCACACTGTTTGCACAGCATGGCTTCCACTCCTCGATGCTACAAAGTCAATGTCGGCATAGCAAGCCACTAGTACGGGAGTGGGAAGCATGCGCCAGGCATTGCTAAAAGCGAGTGCAAATCGACGCATGTTATTTGCCAGCACTGCACTGCGCGAGGTACCGAGCCCGGGTGAGCTCATCGTGGCTAAAAAACACGGCCTGTTCGTTCATGCGCCACACAAACTGGTTCGCGCCTACGGCTAGCCGCACCACGTCAGACTGTTCAGACAGAATTTGTTGGTCGTGAAACATGTCCTTCTTGAATTCGACCACATCCCTGTAACCAAGCAGCGTGGCCATGTGCACCAGTTGTGACCGACCGGTTCGTTGTACCGGCATTGACCAAGCACAGTAGTATGTTAGCCGCCACCGAGTCTGGCAAGCCACCGAATGCTCTTCCACGTCGCTTGGAACAAACGGCTGGCTCGGCATCTTCTGCAGTTGGACCCGCTGAAACAAGCACACGGGTTGGCGTTGGTGAAGGTCGATTGGCGGTGTGTCCAATTCCGGTAGTGCAGGCGCCGGGGGCGACGGCATGGGTGTGGGTGGGGCGTTGCATGGTGCACTGTCGTGTAGTGGGGCCCGCGGAGTCACGGTACGAAGCTGGCTGTTTGTGAAACCGCTGTTGGTTATGGTTAAGTGGATGGTCTTCTTTTTCCTGCGGTCTGTGCGCTTGGTGGTAAAATGGTCGCGGTGTTGGGCCGCTGTGCGCACAAATACGTCGTTGGAGAACATCTTCAATTCTGATCTGACTGCCGCCACTGCACCCCTCTGATCTTATACCTTGGAGCGCGATTTAAGCGGCGCCGATGATTGGCTGCTCGCGCTTGGACATCTGGTCTACATGTGTTGGCTATCCATTGGTAAATATCACTTCCCGGATGCGCGTGCCAGTTTTGATGTTTGCTCATCGGGTTATTTTTAACAAACCAGTGCAGTAATCGGGTGATCTGTTTGTTGTTGTGTTGTTGTTTGTTGTTGTTTGACTGACCAATCGCATGTGGCGCATAACCCACCACCGGCCAATCGCGTGTGACCGTGGCATTGTGATGGCATAAAAGGCATAAAAGGTTTACAGCACATTGACCATCTTCACTTCGGTGGACACATTTCTTATTCAGAGACAATAAATTTTGTGGGCACAAATTTTATCGACGCCATGTCGCCACATCGAAGGTCGGCAGAGGAAGTCACCCCTCCCAAGGCAAAGTACCCAAAATTTTCGTTTAGATGTTCACATGGTACAGCCGCTGCTGTTTGCAAGGTGGTGGGGGGTATACCGGAGTACTCCGATGGCGACAGACTCGTTGAGGCAGAGAGGGGCATCAACAAGCGCTTCCACCGGCTGCGCCGAGCAGTCGTCGTCTGTATCCGAGGCTACATGGTTATGCTGCGCAACAAACCCTCGAGTGCGCCAGCGGGGCGCTGCTGGCCGTCGACCTGTTTGACCGTTTCATGTATACCGAGGCTGTCGATGACACCGACAGGTTGCGTGCGATTGCGGGTGCAGTGGTGCTGGTTGCTTGCAAGATGCTGCACGTTTTCCAGCCGGACAAGGACGGCATCTTGGGACTGGTCGAGTCGGAGAATGTTGGATGGGACCATGTCTTGAAGGCGGAGATGCAGCTTCTGCGCGGGCTTCGGTTTAAAATGTCGCTGCCGACGGCCGAGGAGGCCGTTCACGTTCTGTACGAAAACGAGGCGCCTTCGCTGCAGACCTTGCAGTGCGACTGTTGGAGCTGTTTGCCGACAGCGACGAGTATCCCGCATGGCTCCCATCGGAGCTTGCGGCAGCCGCTGTCGTTTTGGCCGGGGGAGAATCGGCCACGGCCAACGCAAAGCTGGTCCAGTCAATCCGCGAGCACGGCGCCAAAAAGTCGGCCGATGACCAAGCCGAAATCCTGTGCGAGCACTCGTCGTTTTTCATGCGCCCGGTGTTTGAGGGTATTTAAACGCGCGCACGCGTGTGTGTGCTGCCGCAGTCATGCTTCGCAGCGCGCTTGGTGGGTTGGGCAGGCGCATGTCGTTGAAAGCACCGGTGGCGTACACGGTGGATTTTACGGGTACGTCAATGAATGTGTGTCGCAGTACATTGGCAGTGACCCTGCCCTGCCCTTGATTCAATCAGGGTCGAGTGGAATCCGGATGAAGATGGTTGGTGCGTAAATGAGTGCATGATTGATGACGACGGTTTGATTATTCGCCATGCACAGTTTTTAGTTGACCCAGTCGAGGTACTGTCTTGTACTCCTGCCATGTACTTCCTCCACTCGGTCTATTTTTCGGTCTTGGTAGACGTGCCGCATTGCACCGCATTGGGATTGAAGCAGCTTTTGAGACCCGTGAATGAACACCATGTGGTGTGTGAGATAACGAGTGGCTTGGAAATGAAGGGCTGTGACCTGGTAGGAAGAGAGGTCCATTCCAAGCACATGATGCACGAAGAGGTTGCCAATGGCACCTACCAAGGACCCGATGGCAGTGTGGTGCCTTGGTTTAAACTGGCGCCACCGGGCGACGTCATGGTTTTATTCTTCTTCCGATTGGTCGTAGACAGTCGGTGAGAACACGACGTCCTCTGCCAATTGTGTACACAGAACGCGCAGGCCGGGTGCTTCCACGGCCGCCTTGATATGATCTACCAATATCCGCCTTTTTTTAGAAGATGTGCACACTTCGATCGCCTCGGTGAGAATGTGCTTGGTAAAGGTCTGCATGATGCTGGCATTCATGCAATGTTGCTGCAGACGCTGATTCGCCACCGCGTGGCTTGGTGTTGGCTGTTGAGCCGTGTCCTGAACCGCGATGGCGGAAATACAAGTTCGCATTTTTTGGTAAGCGTGGACCTGCTGTGTGTGCTGTGCTTGGAGTACAGCTCGATGGTATGCTTCATGTCCTGGAGTATGCCACACAGAAGAGGCGCCTCGAACACGACGCGCGCCGCCATGAAAAGATGGCGTGCTTTTACTGTGACGTGCTTGGCATCGTTTTAGCATGTGCGCGATGCATCGACACAGCTTATTCTGCAGCGCGTGCAAGTATCGGTCTATCAAGACTAGGCCGTGCTTGTTGATGGTGATGTTGGAGATTGACTTCAGCACCCGATAGGTGTACGCGTGGAATGTCTTGTCCCTCGGTGCCCGCTGGCAGTGCTCGCTGATGGGATAGTACCACTCTGTTTCGGGGAGATAGGGCATGATATGCAGTGGAAAGGCGTCCTCGGGGTAGTAGTCAGAGTGGTGTGGATCCATAGTTGGGTGGCAAATTTTCTTTGGTGGCGCTATGAACGACCAGTGGCTTTCGCCAATCGATGAATGGGCGGCTATGGGTGCCCTGCACGACAACCAGCTGCTGCCACGTCTGTCGGAGCCGTGGTGCAACCCCGGCCAGCTTGAACTGTTTTCGCATCTTTTGCTCCAGACCGACCGGGCGGCCTCGTTTGTCCCCACGAGCAGCTTGCTCGCGTTCAGCGAATTCCCCTTCCCGGCCAACACACTCGCTGTTACGGAGGCGAAATAGACCAGCGCCTTGCGGCCGAGGGCGCGCAGATCGCCAAGCTCGACCGCCGATGGCAGGGCCTTGTCCGTGGACCGGCTGGAAGCTCGGTCTTGACCGAGGGTTCGAGGGCTTGCCATGCGCGCCCGAAGCAAGCACGCCCAAAGGCCACCGCTGTCGACGGGGCACGAGGACCGCCATCGCCGCGCAGGGCTGCGCGCAATCGACGAGCGCCTACGGCGGATGGCGATCCAGCTGCACACAGACACAGGGGGCATGCAGTGGCTACACAACACAGTCGGCTTAAAGTGCTCGACACCGGGCCGAGAAACATGCCTAGGGGCGCGGGGGCAATTGGATATGTATGTAGACCAGTTTACTGAACTGGTGTTTTATTGTGTACACGAGATTGGCTGTTCACAGAACCGCTCGCGCAAGTCCTGCTCGCGCCCTGTAAGGTCCGTGAAACCCTGTTCACGGGCAAACTTGTTGTACGTGGTGACTGTGTCCAGCAAAGCCTGCCACGACATGTGCGTGGAGTAGGGGATTTTGTGGGCCAACTTGGCGGCCTTGTACAGCATGGTCTGGAGCGTCAGTGGGGACCGGGTGGGCATCTTGAGACCCTCGAGGGCGTCGATGATGTCCAGGCCGCAGATGTCGCCGACCAGCGTCTTGACGCAGCACTCGCACATGTCCTTGGTGTGGGGGAACAGGGCATGGGCCATGTCGTCGATGCAGTGCTTGACCATGGTGCGGCCGTACGGGGTGTCGCAGCAGCGGTCCGCGGCCTTGATGTTGGGCGGCAGCGACACCGGGCGCTGGGGATACGGCTCGTAGTAGAGGGACTGGAGACGCGGACTAGGGACGTGGCAAGCTGTGTGTTTTTCACGGTCAGGTCGATGTTTGCGTCGACGGCCCGCATCAGCTTGTCCGATAGGCTGCTGACGGTCTTAATCAGCTCCTTGATGTCCGGCTGCGGCTCGGCCTGTGCTGCCCCCGACTCGACGTACTGGCCGAACAGCCGTCCGGGTGGTCGGCCGGCAGGGCGTCTTGGGCCTCCTTGTTGGCACGGATCTGCGCCACCAGGGTCTCGTCTCCGCCGAGCACGCGGCAGAGGGTCACCGCCGCCATCTTGCGAAACTTGGCGGCCTTGGCGCCGGGTAGCAGCATCAGGATGTACGTCATGCCGGCCGCGTCGGTTACGGGGGTTTCGCGCTGGCCGGCCCCTGGGAATTTGAAGTTGCGTCTCTCAGACGCAACCTCTGGATTCGACTCGCAAATTCGCTCGTAGTACTTCCGAGCAACATTAGATGCCACCTCACACGCCACAGCGATAAAGTCATACACACTCACGCGCTTGGGAGTTTCGCTGGTCACGCGCACCTTTTGGCCCACAAAGCCGTCGTCGAAAAACACATGCTCGTTTGCGGTGGTTGCATTCACTGGCACAACGGGCTCCCGCCTCCATGGGCACGGGAGCCTCGGCCGGCACCACAGCCCCGGCGCCCATAGTCGCCGCCTTCTTGACACACACCTCCCAGTCCCCCCCAGCACGCGGCAGAGGGTCACCGCCGCCATCTTGCGAAACTTAGCGGCCTTGGCGCCGGGCAGCAGCATCAGGATGTAGGTCATGCCGGCCGCGTCGGTCACAGGGGTGGCGCGCTGGCCGCGGCCGGGAATTTGAAGTCCTCACTGAGTGTGAGGACTTCGGGATCGCTTGATTTGAGCCGTCTGAAATACTCGTTGGCATTGTCGGTTGAAAATTCGCACACGCCACGGCGATGAAGTCGTACACACTGACACGCCTGTGCGTCTCGTTGGTGACGCGGACCTTCTTGCCAGCAAAGCCCTCGTCCGTGAAGATGTAGCCGTCGGCCGCACACGGAGCGATCTGCGAAGAGCCATGTTGATGTTTTCGGCGTCTGGTCAGACTGACGGGCAATGTCCCATAGCCGAGCTTTATACCCGATCCACGCGAGTCGCCTGATAAAGAACATTGCAGTGCCAGCTCACCAAACAGGGTCATCTCCCGCCAAATTGTTTCCCCGCCATAGATGATGGTCGCCGCCCCAGAATCTGATGCGTACGCGCGCATGGTTGCACAGCTGGAGCGGTTGCTGGTTACCATGCATGGCCAATGGGTTTGTGCGCCAACCGCCATGCACGTTGCCGTTGCCAGCCCTATGGCTTCACATGTTGTCTGCCACCCCCTAGCCCCAATGCTAGTCCCACTGCGTGGCTCAAGCACGACGTGTTTCTCCTGGACTTTACCCCCTTGCTAAACGGCGCCGACCAAACCCACATCGACGCATGGCGCACCAACAAGAGCTGCCTCGATGCCTGCAACCAGCTGCTGCACGGCACAGGCGGCTATCAGCGCCCGCTCTACGAAAGTTACGCATCGTCGATTGACCGCATTTTTTTTCGGGGAACCGCTTGCGCCACGCGAACCACTCGCGGACCTGTTGGCGCGCCTGGCCTTGGTGGTCGGCTGGGTCCCGTTCCACGGCTGGCTGCGCGGCAACGACGGCGCGTACTGACAACCAGAGTGCGGCCCAGCGCGCACTCCGGCTGCGCAACCACCGGCGAAATTTTTGATGCGTTCCGTATGGATACCGAGACCGTGTACGTGGAATGGAAACATGCCGCACATCAAGACCAGTGGCGTCCTGGGCTCCCTTGAGACTGTCCAGGCCGTCGTCAAGACACTCGGGGAATCGGTCGACGACGGCGCGCTGTTGGTCAAAATGAAAACAGGGACTGCAGGAGCATCGCGAGCTGGTTCCGTGGCTGCAGTGGCTGTGGACCGTCACGCCTGACCTATATGTGGGCGAGCGCCCGCCTGCTCCCTGGCGGGTGTACAAGGTCGGCAGTGAGCCTCGGCTGCAAAAGCGCTTTCTGGACCTTCTAGCTAGCGACCTGGTCGTGCACGGCATGGCAGTGGCATTTGCCGTGTTGGACGACCACACCGTAGCCGGGTTCATCATCGAGGACCGCGACGACCAAAGCGCCAGTCTTTGCATTTACGACGCCAGCGGCTATGCGATCCGACATCGCGCGTTTATTGTGCTGTTGGTGAGTGGGTTGTTTGGCGAGGACATGAGCGTGGAGGAAGCGGTGGGGCTCCTCGCGAGAACAGGTTGATTGAAATAAAGCGCACGCGTCGTGCATTATGGTGCTGTATCCAGACATGAAACTGAAGACGTTTTACCCCAATACCATTCCACCCGAAGCGGTGTGCGTCTTCGTGGGTCCGCGTGGCAGTGGAAAGAGTGTGGCCATGGCCAACGTTCTTTACTGGAAGGAAATACTTGAGCGCGGGCATCGTGATGAGCGCCACGGAGGAGGGCAACAGCTACTGGGGCCAGTACATGAACAAGGCATTTATCTACCACGAGTTTAGACCGTTTGAGCTCAAGCAGCTGTATGAGAAACAGAAGGAGCGTGTCAAGGGCTGGAAGAAAAAGACGTCGCCCAACATTTCTGCATTGCCGAGGATGTGGTGTACGACAAGCATCTCAAGACCGATCCCACGCTGCGCCAGATCTTCTTTAACGGCCGCCACTTTAACTGGTTCTACCTCATGAGCATCCAGTATTCCAAAAGCATACCCCCCGAGTACCGCAACAACATAAACGTCCTATTGTGTTCGGGGAGGACAGCCACATCGAGCGCGAAAGCTGTACGACAGCTTTTTTGGATTTGTTCCGACGTACCAGATGTTCTGCGACATCCTCAACGAGTACACCAAAACTACGGATCCTTGTTCTGGACCGGACGCAGCGGTCCAATAAGCTCGAGGATCGATTGTTCCACTGGAGGGCTGACCCATCTCTGAAGTTCCGCCGCGCGGGTGACCGGAAGTTTCAGCTGTATGGACAACAAGACGACGCCTGATTTTTTATGGCTGATAGCAGATGTCAGACAGCGCCAGTGGAGTCAGTCTTTCTCCGACATAATCAGAAGAGGATTGAGCAGAAGCAGCTCGAGCTCCTGGAAAACGATATTCTTCGGCGCGTGCCGAGTTTAGGACAGCACTCGAGGCAAAAGATCGCGAGATTGGCGAGTATGAAAAAAAGACCAGCATTGGAGAAATGGGTAGTGGACACACAGACGCGTCCTGGAAACCGAAGTGGTTTCCAAGCAGGACCTTGAGGCAAAGCTGACGATGTGAAGCAAGCATACTGGAAGACTGCGCGCGAGAACTTTGAAAAGCTAGATGCGCGTTTGGCAGAATACGAGGCTGCTAGGTCACAGATACTTAAGCTGGATGAGGAGCTCCAGAACTACAAATCACAGCTTGCTGAGGTGCAGCTGAAGACAAAGCAGAAGGAGCAGGACCGCGAGCGCCGACGGGCAGTCAAGGAACAGCAACTCACCACGCTCATCAACAGCACTTGGCCGCCACCCTTCCCACGAGTCATTGGCCACCAAGATTGCCAACTCCAAGCTGCTTGATCAGACCCCCATTTTCGACGACTGAAATGCCTGTCCGTAGCCTGTGTCACTTAGCGGCACAAGTGGTTCTTTGCCACGCACAAAAACATTGACTCGGATGTTCTAGGCATCCCGCAATGCGTTCTAGAACGCGATGACGTCCGCGAGGTGCTGGCTCACCGAAACTGGGGAGTTGTGTGGCCGAGTTTTTAAATGGCGCACCAAACCCATGTATGCCGTAATCGACAGCCCGAGGCCCACCATTTGTATCCTAGATGCAATTAGGCGTATGTGTGTGGATTGGCACCACACGTCATTCGCCATCGATTTTGACACCGAGTCCGTGTGTGTCCAGTTGCCTTGATGGAAAACAGCCGCTGTATATCCCTTTTACTTGGTACCGTGTTCCTCAGGAACGACGGTAGCTTTTTGCTTTTGTCAAGATGCATGACTCATACACTCGGTCCACCTCCCGAGTCTGCTTTTAAGAAGTGGTATTAGGCAATTTTAAGGACCCGCGCATTGCGACTGGAAAAAAAAATGTGCACGCAGTGCATGGCGAAACACCGAAAGCACCGAAAGCACCAAAAGCAGCATCCGACTGGGTGGCGTTACTCTTCCCATACAAGCGCGTTTTCCGCACCACCGCTCCTTGTTATCTAGAGCAGTTGATTGCACCGGCACCTCCGATGCAGTGCTACGGCACTAAGCGCAGGACCCCGACTTAGTTACGAACCCGACTGAAGAAAGCCCATGATGCCACTATCGAGGACACGGGGCTCCATGGGAACACGCATCTGTGTTTCGACCGTGGGTGTGTAAATTGTACTCTCGACAGTGATATTGGTGCGCGGATTTCCTCTTCCATGAACGACAATGGTGCTTGTGCGTTCTGTACATTCTCGGCGATTGTCGCGTCCCTGAACTCCTCTATGGTCAGTGGTCCTCCAAACATTTGCAATGCAGTGCGTGGGGGTGCGCATTTTGGGAACGTCCTTGGAGGCGCGCCCGATTTGCGGTAAAGATATGACAACAGTGTCATGGCCCTGTTTTTTAGGGGCCCTCGCATTTCGTGGCGCATGTAAGCACACGCACAAGGAAAAGAGCAAAATACACTGGAACGCAAATAAAGACCCCGTCCTTGTATCGAATGGGCACCCCCACTGGCTGTGTGGAAAACGAGTGGCAACAGTAATGGCATACAGACTTCCCCAAGTTCACACGGTTGTCTTGAGCTTCATTTGTACCCTTTATTCTCCCGTGTTCTTTATATACCCGCAGGTGCATCAAGCAATCAAGCGGCAACGGTAACCTGAACAGCCTCCTTCTTCTTCGCGCGCTTCTTTGGGGGCGCGGCTGGGGCGTCGCTAGGCTCAGCGGGCCGCTTCTCGGCGGGCTCGCTTGCGGTGGGCTCTGGGTCTTTAGGTGCTTCCCGCGGTAGACGTGGCGCACGGCGCAGTGCGGGTGCGATGCACTTGGAAAGGTAGTGTTGGAGCAGGAAGTCTCCGATAGTAGGGCCGCCGCCTCGTACAAGTTGTCACTCGTCTTCATGTTTGTGATGTCCCCGTTCCTCTCGGTGGCATACTCGCACAGCATCTTCCACTGCTTTCTGATGCCATACTTCTTAGCCTTCCGCTGGGACGATGTCTTGTGTGTAGCCTCCATGTTACCTTACACATAGAAAATATTTCATCGCCGCGTGGATGTCAACATGAACGCGATGTAGAGCAACAGTACAATAATCATGTCAATGGCGCATGAGCAGCTGTTTGCTGAAGGCTGTAGGCTGTATTGACGGCACACCCATCGGCTTTTCTTGGTGATAGCCTTGTGTTATGGGTGGAAACAGCTTGTCGAGTGGATTCCAAACCGTAAAGTTGATCGAGTCGTACAAAGCCTCCATTACGTGGTACTAGAAAAAGTGGCCCTACAGCACACGAATACCCAACCCCTGTGGATCACGAACGAGGAGAACGTTGATCGAATCCCGGTGCCTAGTGTTGACACGCGCTCTGATATGGTCAATTTGGCGCACCACGAAGTGTCTCGTGCCTTCTAGGTAAGTATGAGGCATTGCCGGTATATTATTTGCGCTCGCGTGCTTGGTCCAAGGTCCTCAGCACAAGAGATTGAAACTGTAATGATGACTGGCTGCACACTGCACTCAGTTCATCCAAGAGATTGGTGCTAATTACCTGTGCTTCCAGCGCGGATCGCGAGTATGGGTTTACTCCTTGGAGCTGTGTCAGGGTTTCTGCCAAGCGCACCGTTATGTCCTCTATTATGGAGACAACCAATACCTGTGCGTCGTGGGTGGTCGTGTTTGCACTCTTTGTCTTGGCGAGTACCCCGACACGTTTTCTAACTGAAAGCATGTGGCTAAAGTTTGTCATTTCATCCAGGCATGCCAATTCTTCGTCGGAAAACTCCATGTTGGCAAACGGGTCGCGCAGATTGCCAGACGTTTCGATGTATCCAGCCAGCGTCTTTGCGTCACAGCCATACACATGAGTGTTTCTTGTATACGTGAAAAGCTCGGGGCTTCGACAGATGTCTTCGAGACTGAATGGGTCGGATAAATTGACAATAGGGCGTCTCGCTTTGCGCATAAAACCAAGGATCGTATGGGCAGCTTTGAAAAACCTTGACCAGTACGGGTGTTGCAAGAACTACCTTAACCAAACTGTCAAGGTCGCCCTTTGCGGCATGGCGATGTGTCCGTAGATATCGGCGATGTAGACGATGTCGTCGCGTGACATGTGCATGAGTTTGGACCGGAGTGTGTCAATGGACATGGCAGCCATTATTTACTCCGTGAAAATATGCATTCATAGCCGCGACCCGACAAACAAATCGACATTTGAGAAGGTAAAAGAAAGAGCTTGTATCTTCTGTGAAGCTCCTGCCACAGCTGTGATTTCTTGTGGGGTGGATGTCCGACCGCTTTCTGTACTTGCGCAAAACAGCATCGAACACTTTGCGGAGAGCATTCTTGCCCTTCATTTTCATTGTCGTGTGCACCAACTGGTGGTGCTTTGACTTCTTCGCGTCCTGGTAGTGCTTTGACCTCTTCATGTCTTGAATGTGAAAAGTTTAAAGTGTTGTCCTTGCTTGCGCGGGTTCTTTCTTACTGCTATTTGGCCTATCGCGTCTTGCTCCTAGTTGGTACGGGTCAACCCTAGTCTTCTTCTTGTTGACTTGCTTGGGGTCGTAATCGACAAACTTGAACCTAGGGGTCTGGTAGTTAAGGTTGCGATAGTCGGGCGGAGCACCGACTTCTGCTTGGTTTGATTCGTGTCGCATGAAAGTATCCCCTTGAAAGACCGGCCCCACGCGCCTAGCCAGCTGTTCCAAATAGCCCCGAGCCGCTGCTGTGCGTCTGCGGGACCGGTGCAAACGGTTGGGCGAACGGCTGGGTATATGGAAATCCCACAAAGCCCTGTCGTTGATACTGGTCCAAAGCCGCTTGCTGGTACGGTTGGTAGGTTGCTGTGTATAGAAGATCGGCGGCGGCCGCGTCACAGTACTCGGGGCTGTATGGGGCATAGGTTCGGCTGGGGGTTGATAATCTGTTGGTGGGCTGTCGCGCGCTGGCTGGGGGTTGTCTGTGGTTGGCGTTGCCGTGGTTTCCATTGAAAACGTCGGATTCCGATTCCCTTCGGTTGAACAGCATGTCCAGAAAGACATCAACTCTGGCAAATTGCGCGCGCGCGTAGAACGAGAGTCGCCGCCTATGGCTCCCCCGTCCACAATAGTGTCCCTGAACTCTCTTTGTCCGTCTCGCGCTTGGTTGAACTTCTGCGCCAGCTCGGCCGAATAGTCTGCAACCACCTCCTCTGCCAGCATTTTCGCCGCTGGTGGGGTCGGACGCGACTGGTTGCAGTGCGTTGACCTGCTTTTTGTCCCTGAGCTTCTCCTTCTTGGTCCGATTGTGCCAGCGTTTTCTCCCACTCTTTCCAATCGGCGACTTCCTCCCAGTCGCCGCTTGTCTTGTCATCGACCGGGTCCGTGCTTGAAAAGCGTGCGCAGCACGTCCGCTGTTTCCATTTCATGGTATCCACTCGAGAGTTTTTTGACCCACGCAGACTGGCTGCCCAAAAACCGGAAGAACCGGTTGTCCTTCTTGACATACAGTCGCCTCGTGTCACTGGCTAGGCGGTCAACCAGCTTGTAAATGGTGACGCGTGGCCACGTGTGATCCGGCCAGCTCACTGGGCGCTCGTGTTTGTTTGCGATTCTTTGGACTTGTGTAAACACGGTGCCCGCTGGTGGAAAGGCGCCGTGTTGGTCGACTTTGACAATGTCATTCTTGCCGACGTTCATGTGCGTCCCGTACCCACACTTCTTCATCCAATTGACTATGAAATCCCCGGTAATGGCGCGACAGGCCTCTTCGATGGTGCCACGCAGCTCGTCGTAGTCGCGAGGGGATCTCTTGCGCACATACTGCTTCACGTACCCAATCGCGAGTTCTGCTATGTTGTACTTTGGGTTGTACGGCGGTAGCCACTGAATAAGCCACTGTCGGTTGTCGACGAGCGTATTGAAGCGCTGTTCCGATGCCGTGTCTTGTTTGGGGTGGGTGTTTGGCTGGCGTTATCCATGCAGAGCACCTTTCCAGTCGAATCTTCGCCGAGACCAAATTCGAGAAAAAACAGAAATTTGTCGGCAGTCAAATCGTCGGGTACAAGTGTGTCCCTGAGCTTATTAGGGCGGTATGCGTTAATGATGTGCTGGGTCATCACGCCTTGCTCGTGGAGCTTCGTCAGTGCGCCATCTGCGTAGTTGCGAAAGTTGTAAATGGGGTCGTTGGCTGGTCTTGGGGACATGATGAGAGATATCTTACAAACGGCCGTGGCTCGTTATCCACAATTGAGGGAAACCCTACTGCGATGATCACTTGGTCCCTAGCCCGCCCAGCTTAGACCTGCCAATCGGATGGTGACCCCCGCGCACCCCCCACACACGGGAAGGCGCTTCGTTCAAATACAAGGACGCCTCGTCGATGAAAACAAGGCGCTGGCGCATAGCTCGCAGCTGTGGGAGTCGCTCGGCCTCAAAGTAGTTGGTGGCCATGGCCAAGGAGCGAACCAGGAGGTTGTGGGGACACCCTCTGTGCTTGTACGTAAGACCCATTCGCCGCCTCCATCGGTTGAGTGTGGAGACCGAGGCGGTGATGGGGGCGTGCCGTGCTTCAGAGCAACCTTGTTGTACAGCTTGATGACTTCCTCCTCGCTCGACAGCTGGGGAGTTGTAGTAGTTATTTCGTATATAGAGGCTTGTTGGTCATCGGTGAGCTTGATGCGGTGCTTGGTTGCGGTGCATTGTTTGCCCCTTGGCGGCTGTCGTATTGCCCCAGCAGCATCTGCTCGATATACCGGCGCACGGTGTGTGCGGACAAGCGAGTTTGGCGCGCTATCTGTGCAGCATTGAGCCCCTGTAGGTGTGCAATGAGGACACTTTCCCTCACCGATCGGTCGTAGGCCTTGCCTCTGTGACTGCGAAAGAGCCCTCCGAATCCAATAGTCGTAACCAGATTGACCTCCAAGCTACTCCTCGATGCCATGTAATTCCACAAGTCGGGGCTTGTGGGGTACACGGCATACAGCGAACTTGTTGCCAATGGGTCGCGAACCAGCAGCGCCTGTGACATGGACGCTAGGTTGGCGATGGCATCGCCCTTTCTCTGCTGTTCACGTGATGTGTTGAACAGGACAAACAGTGCCATCTCGGAGGGGGGGTCGTTTCCGAATCCGGCAACAAGCTGGCCGTTGGTGCTCGTTAGACTGATTGTTGTTTGCTGTGTGGCCAAGTTTCGTGGGAAGACCTCCTTGCGAAATGAACAAGCAAGGATATCACCGAGTGGAGCATGTGAATGGCTGAATATATGTGTAAACGGCTTGTTTTCGATCAAGTATCTGTTTACCACCGCATTGTTGAGGACCACCGAATCCAAAAAAGCCGCACGTGTTTTTACCAAGACTGGACGCTTGTTGTGATCTCTGAACCGCATAATGAAGGTGGCCAAAGGCGGGATGTATCGAGTTGCCGTGACCAATGCAACATTGAAAGACCGAAAGGTGACCCCGGCGTCGACATCATGTGCACAATGGCTATGGTCTCGCGCGTGATGTCACTCGACGATGGAGGGGCACTTGCTGCCTCCGGTGGATGGCCTGTCGGAGTTCGACTGTTGCTCCAGTTGCACCAGTTCTTCCAGCCTTTTCGCGGCGATGGCGGCAATACTCATCGCGTGCTTGGCAAACCAATCGACCATCGAATCGCGTGACTTTTGTGAGAATAGGCGATAGACATCCATGGTTGATTGTATCCAGTCCTTGCCCACGTTGTCGACCACGACCACGCGCCGTTGCCTGGTTGGCTCTTTTGCACCTTTCCAGCCCACACGCCCTTGCACGGAGCTAATAATGCTTTTGCAGGAGTTGTACTGCTTCGGTATTGTATTTTTTTGTTGTGTCGTCGACTGCTTCTCTGTCAAGCATGGCCACCTGTGCCTTGGCAGCTTCGATGGTTGCTTGGTTCAGAAGTTCTTTCGCTTCTTCGTTGTTTATACTTTGCGCTTCCTGCGCAGTGTGCGTATTACTTCCGCGCGTGCCTCGACAAGGGCATAGACAACCCCTTTGATTTTCGCTCCCTTTTCCCGTCCGGTTCTGGAATGCGGAGACCCGGGGCCAAGTAGGCTAGAGCCTGTATGTTTTCGTTGTCTTGGTCGGAATCAAGTGTGTCGTTGTGTGCATTGTTCATTGATTCCGTTTCGGTTTTGTACACATCTGGGTTGTCGGACCGTCTTCGATGTACGGACGCAAGGCCCGCGTAAACCTTTATTACAATATCTTGGCTACTGAGGGTACTCGGATCAAAGAGGCCGACGTGACTTTTCAGCTCAACGCCACGCGAATCGGTTACGCCCTCTAGTTTGACCCTTTTGGGGTTGCCAGTTTGCTTATATGCCATGCGATTGGGACCCGGCATTTCGGATTCTTTCAAGCCGCGCATATCCGCATACCCAGCCCACCTAGTCTGAAAGGTTTCGTTATCGAGTTCGTGGTCCTTTTCGTCCCCGAACATCGGGTCGCGGACCCTAAGCGGCATGGGCGAACCCGACTCGCCGATTAGAGCCTCCACAGTTGTATTTGTTTCGTTTGAAAAGCGACCATTAAACTTTTGCTTCGGCACATACCATTTTTTCTGTCCCGTAACATCGTTGACGGGGTATGCATAACCGATATATGACCCCCCCTCCATGATATAGAAGTGCCCCCTTTCGGGGGTATGACCGCGATCCATTTAGAAAGGTAGCAAAAATATACAAGTCTGACAACCAGTCTACAAGTCCAACAACCGGTCACGAGGCATGCTTGCAGAGGTAATATCTCAAGACCCCTAAGTCAACAATGCTGAACTCTGCGCATAGTGGCATCTCCTCCTTGAGCATGAGTTTTGACACACGGATCCAAGCACGCGGCCTTGCAAAAGCGATGAGATACTTCACCGGGAAACACATAGTCAAGTCCGAGTCGCGTGCCGCGCACTTGAGAAACTCACACCCCACCCGCTTCCCTGTCTCGATACCCTCCTGTATGGCAATTTCACATTTGCCCAATACCCCCTCGGCCACAGTGTCATCCGCCGATCTCTGACCGTGATGCGGACGAGTGTGGATACACTGTTGATATCCCTCAGGTACCGAGCCAACTCCTGTGTGGGCATTTTCAGCACCGTGTCGTACTCTATATGTGGGATGTCAAGGACTGTAGTGGGTTCGTTGACCAATCTGAGTGTGTACTTGATACTCGAGCCCATTTCGACCTTGTCCAAGTTTACATGCAAGGCACCGGATTCAATCGACAGTGTAATCATGTTGAATCCGTGTGCGTGTGCGTTCTTGTTATGCGAAACAAATGACTTATGTCAAAAGTTGCCTGCTCGACCTTCTTGACGTCGTAGATCTCAAACTTTGACGGCTCCAGCTGCATGTGGATGAACGCGCGTTTGCCATGGTCGACGGCTGGTAGAATGATGCCCTTGTTGGGTGGAATACCAAGGTGACCTCGCCAAGTATATCCTTGATGCTATCAATGGCGGATTTGAAGGTGTTGACTTGAACCGTGCGTACCAACATTTCGTCTGGTTTACAAAATAAACTGGTCTTTTTATACCTTATAAGTGCAGCTGCCACATTTTGTGAGCGACAGTCAAATGAGTCTGTCGCGCACTAACGTTTTTCTCATTCTGATTTTAGCCGCACTTGCATATCACTATTACTACAGACGAGACACCAGTTCAGTGTTGACGGCGCGTACGAGGACAACGAAATCGCCTTGTCGTCCGGCGACGACTATATGGGTGAGGCATCTGCTCTCGTCGGGGCACCGGTCCGCCCAACCGTATTTCCATCACAGACGCAGAGCATACACGTCGTCAGCGGCAACGTGTCCAATTCGACCATGGACGCTGTTGTGCCATTAAAGGGACTGGCGTATTCAATGGGCGAGAAATCAGGCCACGCCCTCGCCACGGTATTGCGGCGATGACCGGGAGAGCGTGTTGTCCGCTTCCACTAGGCTAGGTCGGTCATCCCCCGTGAAAAAAACCATTTCGAATCTCCAGCTGCGGCCAGACCCTGTTGTGAAGGAAGGGTTTGATTCTTTGCCAGCAATTAGCAGCATGCGCACCTACCGACCCGTCAGGCCCCTTCGCACATTGCAAACCTTTAAACTGGCACGGCCAACACCCAGTCAGTATTGCCGAAGAACGCGGTTAACTTTTTAACGTGCTTATAGCGTCCATTGGTTTGGGGGTTGTCCCCCGCCCACAGCTCGCCGATGTCCTTGAGGGCTGGGGCGGGAACTTGAAGTGCGACGGAATCGCCACAGTCATCATCAATCGGGTCTTTGCACTGCATAAAAGATGGGTGGCTGTTGTTTTTTGTGCATTCGTCTGCATTGAAGACTGTCCAAACAGCCACGGCAAATGAGACCACTGCGGCACATCCCACAACCACAAACACGATTATTATCATTTACTTAAAATGAACAAAAACCACACAGAGCCCAAGGGAATTCATTGCTCGAATTATACGCGCATGAATCCCGCCCTGGGCAGGGAACTTGTGTTACACAGCCTACGCGGCCTGTATTTGCATCGCCTCTCTGCGCAAAAGCACATCGTGGTTGACGTGACGTGTTGCAGTAGGGCGTGGAAGGCTGGATTGCGACCGGGGGATGTTTTAGAGATTCTCTACACTGTCACTCGAGAAGAAGACGACACGGTCATCTTTTACGTAAAACTCAACGAGGCCAGCATTTGGACGACCGACAAGTGTCAACCCACGTGCGTAGCGGGTATAAAGGGTATAAAGAGAACGATCATGCATGCAATGGATGCGCGAAATGGGGACCGAACGTTCGAAGCTGGACCAGTTTAAGCTCGGCGTGCTGCGTTACACGGAGAAGTCCGTCGAACCCGACGTGATGGGATTAATTGCGGATCGCGACACTATGATCCAGATCATCAAGAAGCAGCAACATCAGTTAGAGATGTACGAAGATGAATGCGAGAGCATGAAGAAACGGTTGGATGAGATCCGCGTCGTTATGGACGCGCTTGGAAAAGGCCTTCAATAAAAGCCTGATTGAAACCAAGAAACAACGGAGCAGTTACTGCACGAGCTGATTCGCGTGCGCTGGCAGGAGATGCAGCTGAAAGAGACCGTGGCCGAAATGGTCTTTGGGGTTAGCGGCAATCCAGGACCGTATTTTTCGTGGTGTCTGCATGGCAACAGACATTCAAGACTTGGCGATGTGGGCTTCGGCGAGGAAGAATCAGACGGATAAGGTGTACTACCGAGTGTTCACAGGCACAGCCGATTGGGCAAGGGCTTTTGCACATCATGACACCGGAGTCCCAAAAAGTGTGTACGCGTCAAACAGGGACAGTCGGTTTCGCGAACTTAGAGGCCATGTCAATACCCGCGTCAAGCACGTGTTTGCTGTATGGACCAATTGGAATGGGCAAAACCCCGCAGCGCTGAATGCATGCGTGGATTGTGGGCGCTTTCCGTATATCGTCCATCCCATTGACTTGGTCGATCGTGATTATATAGATTTCTTGTCATGGCCCTGCACAACGACAAACAAGAAGTTGCGTTGGTCGTCAAGGATGCACACACATTGTCTGGCGAACACGTGCTTGCTCTTGGCAAGATTAGAAACATTCGACCGGGGATGGTGCTCTTGGGGCTTGCTACATCCATCAGCAAGGACATTGACACATTGGCCTCGCTGTTTCCTACCATGATTAGCTTCTGCAGCGTTGGCCCGGAAACTTGTTCAACCTGATGCAGTTAGAAGCGAGTGCGACTCGCGCACAGTGTCGATCCAGTTGTGCCCTGATGGAGCACAAGTCTCAGAAGTTTCGATGCCCTTCTTGTCCGCTTCAAAGACGTCATCTGTGCCCTCGTGGAAGGCCTGTCTATATCGCTCCTGCTTGCGTCGTGGGATTCGGCTGGAAAGCTGGTCACAGATTCCTTGCGAGGCTATGATATTATTTTAGACGGGGACCGAGTTTACCTACGGAAAAACGATAAGCGCAAAGCACACAATGTACACGTGTGCATCATCGACGGTGTCAGCGAGTTGTTCATGTTGCACTCCTACAGGTCCTTGTTCATTCACCGATTCATGACACGGAGCCCTTTTGCAGCCAATATGCGCTGGTGCGGATGGCCACCATAAAATTGTACAATAAAGGCATGACACACCCGACTGCCGTTGTTGATACGTATATTAAAAATCTGGACAAAAAAGAGTACAACTTGGACGGCGTAAGGGAGGCCTCGCACAAAACTGGTGACATCGACCTGCAGGCGAGAACCGCCATCACCTATGCCGCGCTTGCCATTTACATCACGGACGATCCCGAGACGCGTGAAGTGCTCAAAAACGGGACACCTTCGATTAAACCCGGCATCGCACTAGCAATTGACCCGCGTATCCAAACCTATTTGGAGTCTATCAAAGCCTTTGTCGGCGGGTCACCCAGTAAAGAAATGAAGAAGGCAGCCGCAGCAACGCCGCGAGCACCGAAAAACCGTGCGATTGGCGGGGCTGTACAAGGCTGTTTTGGCCAAACGCCCCGCCATTGTCCCCAAACTCGGAAAGCTGAAGCTGTTGGATATTGCCATGCCAACTGACACGCGCGGTAGGTCGCTTTTGCCGAGGGAATCGGGTCCATGGTTGGAAGATAGTCCGACAAAACCGGGGCGAGTGCAAAGACATGGAGGTCCGAAAACGGGGACCGCGAGATCAAGTTGCTGCAGCAGTGCCTGATGGAGCTTGAGCTGGAGTACTTTAGGGTGCAGACTGAAAACGAGATGCTCAGACAAGACCGGGAAACCACCGAGAAGACTTCCTGGAGCCCTTCTATCAAGAACAGCGAGAGGTTGCAAGGCGTCTTTCCGCATTCGAGGAACTCGAGCGGGCCAACTACCACACGTGAGACAGTTCCAGGACCAGGTGTCAGTAAAGGCATTCAACAACGCTGTATCAAGCACAGAACAACGCACTGCTGGTTGCATCGGGTGCCGCGCTTAACTCGCGACCCACCAACGACGCTTTGTACATGATGTCCCAGAAGCGCACACTCGACGACGACTTCTACATCAACCAACTATCGGATCGCCTAAACGTGCCCCGCGCCTAGACGATAACAGCATTGCCACGGACCCGTTTATGATCAGTTCGCGCGATCCCGCACTGGGAGACAAGACCTATCTGACATCAAAGGCAGAGACAGACGTTCTTCGAGACCGACTGCTGACTCGCGGTGCCGTGTAGTTTATTCCCCCCATCGTCATGGGCGATTTCCTAGACCGCATCATGGAGCGAGCCTTGCCGTATCCCCGGGGACCAGGGAGTGGCTGAGTGCTCGTACGTGCATGCTAACGGCCAGTGACGTCGGCGCGGCGCTTGGCACCAATCCGTACATGAACCGCGCCGATTTGGCCAGCACAAGTCCGGGCTAGAGCCCCGGTGCGTCAATGCAGCCGTTGTGGCCCACGGACACAAGTTTGAGGACCGCGGCAGCCGAAGCGTACGCGCATTCCACGGGACGGATGTTGGTGTCCATGGGCCTGGTTCAGCACCCAACGTGTAGATGGATAGGGGCTTCGCCAGACCGCATTTCCTTGTGTGGGCGTGTAATAGAAATCAAGGTGCCCAGTCACACGCAGCTTTCAGCATGGCGAGCCCATCCCCCCCTACTACATCGACCAAGTCCAGCTGCAGATGGAGGTGCTGGATATGGACGTCTGTGACTTTGTCCAGTTCAAGGCATCGACCCACGCGCGCTGGCGCATTGACACCATCCCACGCGACCGCAGTTGGTGGAAGCGCGCACACCCTAGCTTGGCCGCATTTTGGGAAAAGTGCTGGACATTCGCGCGGACCACGTGCTCCAGGAATTCGAGGAAGGTGACTGCGCCGATCAACTATGCCTTGTGCCAGACGATGATGTTTTGTCAATAAACATGAGTTTTAATTACTTTGACTTTGGTGAGACGTGCTTTACGTAGGCCCGCACGACAAGGTGTAGGAATGGCAGCTTGGCCGCAAACGGCATGAGGCACATCACCAACCACGTGATGTAGCCGCGCAGGGTAGAGCGCGCCGTGGTGGTGGGGTGTGTTTTGCCGCCTTCTGGAGGGTGGGGCTAATGGGTCATGGGGTTTTGCACGCTTGGCGGCTGACCCATTGGCTGCAGAAACGGTATCCATTGATGATTGCACGGAAATAAAAAAACAGTATAGTAATGCTGATTATGGACTATAAGGCGCGCGAATTGAACATACACGAGCCCCGATGCCGCCGAGTGCAGAGGTGCTGCGCGATCCGCAAGGACAAGCGCCGCCGTTCGCGGAAATGCAGAAAGAAGCGTGGCAGAAAGAAACTTCTGTCATGGCTCGAGCCGAAGTACCGCATGGTCAACTACGCGTTTGACGTCCCGACGGTCACCATCAGCTAGTTTGTGCCATTTCGTTATCATTTATTTAATTCGGCGACCACTGTGTGGTCGCTCCCTAAAATCCAAAGCGCACACGCAAGTCATGCTCACGCGACACCAGTGTCTGCGCGTTAATGCTGTGCGCAAACGTGTTATAGCGGTTCACGAGCGTGTAGTACTGGCGCCACGTGATGTGGGTGAAGCAAGGCACCACAAACCGGGCCTTGGCTCCCGCGTACAGCACAGTTAGGAAAACCACCGAGCTCATCCGAGGAAAGGTGTCCTTGGTGACCTCGGATTTCTCGATGCCACACACCGCCGCGACGTACTCCTTGTAGGTTTCACTGGGCTTGCCCTCTAGGAGGGGGGTCAGGATCTTGGCGACGTCGTCGGCCCGCGCTTGACAATGGTCCGGCCGACCTCGAGGTCGCAGCACTTGTCGTCCGCTTTGACCAACCCAGGGAGGGCGCAGGCGCGCTGGGGATACTCCTCGTGGTATAGGGTTGTTGGTCACTAGGTTAAGGGTCTGGTTGGTGGCGAGCAGCTGAGCTAGCATCTCCGCGGTCTTTGCTGCCATCTCCGCGTTCTTCTCTGCCATTGCACGGTAACCCTTGGCAAGCTCACGGCTCTCCAGAGCCATCTCTCGGTTCTCGGCACAGACAGCATCCAGCCTAGCGACGAGTCTGTCGTAGGCGTCCTCGGACTGCGCAAAAGTGCGCTTGTTGCTGGGCTTGGCCTCGGTCGCAGCGGCGGCGGTCTCTGTCTCAATCTGCTTCAGGTTGGCCATCAGCACGGGGTCGCCGATAAGGAAGCGTGCCACCAACGAGTCGATGACGGCCGCAAACTGCTCGCTCACGTAGCGCCCCATGGACGGCATCAGGTAGATGTCGGCGTAGGTGCCGCGGAAGCCGTCGGGCCCGCTCTTCTTGTTGGCGTTGGCGGTGTCGATGATGGTGTTGCGGGTCACGGGAGCTATCTCTGAGGAGATAACTCCTTCTGATTGGACAATCCCGATGATCTTGGCGATTAATCCAGCGTGCTTCTCTTCCCAGTGAGCGACAAACTTCTTCGTATTGTTCCCAGTCGTCTCCTTGTTGAACCGCTGCCCGTTGTTCATGAACATCGTGGCGTTGAACATGACGCGCCTGTCTCCTTCTTGCGCCACACGTAGGTCAGCACGGCGCCGTCCTGCCCCCACAGTTGGGCGGCGCACGGAAGGGGGCGCACTCGGGAAAGTCGGGGATCTCCGTCAGCTGGTCCGCAGTGGGGGGTGCGGCCGGCGCAGCAGTGCCCCAGGGGAGAGGCGCGTGTTCGATAGCGGTCGCCATGGTGGTTGTGAGCACACTGGTTTGTGTCGGCGCTTTTATACCCGATGTAGGATGATACAGTCATTAAAGCCCACCCCATCACACAACCCTGACACGCGATGCGTCTATAACAGAAAACCCATGCGGAGGATCATCCGTCTGGCTATCCCCGCCAACAGAAAGACTGTTGTAAACTGGGGGCAGAAACACGGTCCATTGTTTGCCCACATTCTCGACATAATATGCCATACCAGTCACGCCGAAATAAACAGCCATTTATACCACCCGCCTAGCCGATCCGCCTTTGCATTTCCGGCCAAACATGCACAGCCAGATAGGTCAGCACGGCGGCGCGGACGGCGCACGCGGCTACGTCGAGCCAGTCGGGGTCGTGGTGCCGCGCCATGGACGCGGCGAAAAACAAACCAGACAAATTCGTACCATCTCGCCATTCTGCCTTGTCTATTGCGCTTCTTTTTATTTTTGTGGCCATAACCAGGATGACCCTTGACATATTCAAGACCGTGTCAGTTTTTGTGGGTGAGATGATCGGCACTGCCGTTCTTGTGTTTTTTCGGACCGGCGTGGCGGCGACCGACGCGTCGCGCACAGACATCTCGCTGGCCTTTGGGTTCGCGGGCCTCGCCGCGGTCAGTGCCCTGCTGCCTCTGTCTGGTGGCACATCAACCCCGCCGTGTCACTTGGCCTGGCTTCGCTTGGTCATATGGATCTGCTGCTGTTGCCCGTGTACCTTGTCGCCCAGTTTGTCGGAGGCATGCTTGCGCCCTGGCCGTCGACCGGCTTCTGGCAAGCGTCGCCCCCGCAGTCAACCATGCAGCAGGAGTGGGTGTGTGGAACGCGTTTGGGCTGGAACTGTTGTCCACGGCCGTGCTCGTGTTTGGGGGTGGTCTTGGCCAAGCACCCCGAGTTCATAGATGTTTTCACCGGCAACCGTCCCGCTGTTTGTGTGCATGCAGATCACTATAGCACACCTCCTGCTTGTACCGGCGACGGGCTGTTCCATCAACCCCGCGCGCAGCTTCGGGCCGGCTGTGGTAGCCAACGACTTTGGTGATTTGTGGATCTTCCTTCTCGCGCCACTCATTGGGGGTGTTCTGGGCAGCATGACAGCTACCGGGCTGCTGTGGCTGGTCAACCGACCGCCGCCGCGCCCTGTGCAAGACCAATAAACAGAGTTTTGTGCATGGCATTTATTTATTCGTCGTCGACCGTGCTTTCTGTCTCTACGTATGCGTCCCTGGGCACGTGCTTCAGACTGGGCTTGACCTCGATTTCGTCCTCGGGCACGGCCCGGAGGAACGAGAGCAGCTCCTCCGCCTTCTCCTCGTCGTTGAAGTAGGCCGTGAACTGCCGCTGCAGGTACTTGTCGCTGAGCGTGGGTTTCTTGACCGCCTCGGACAGCACCAGCAGGTCCTTGTTGGGCAGCTCCAGCGACTTCATGTTCTTGTCCGACATGTACGACGTCAGCGCGCGCTTGAGCTCGTTGAGCCGCTTGTGCGCGGGCTTGCCTTTTCAGAGCGGTCTCCTTGATCTGCGCGCATGCAGGGCTGTGTAGTCGCACACGGCGTTGCGCAGCGCGTCGATGTCGGTGATCGCGGCTTTGGGCTCCTTGGACTTGACCATTACACATGGCGTAGAATATTTGCGTGGCGGAAAGTGGCTGTTTATGGGTTTGGATTTCCAATCGGTGAGTTCGCCGATGTCTCACAACCCTTCAACGTCTGAATTATCAAGGTCTGAATAATTCAGACCTTGGCGGAATCGGGTAGTAAGTTGGAAAATGCCAGTGGGTGAAAAAACAACCCACTGGCAATTCCCGGCGAGTGCCACTGAGCAACTGCGACCCAAGGGTGGAATTTTTCCACCCCCATTGGCAAATCAAGGACCGACCAATTCGGATCTCAGGGAATTTCACGAAAAAGTCGGCATGGCGGGCAAGACAATAGCCAAATCAGGGCGCCCGCTGTAGTCCTTGTTCCACTGTGTGACTGCGCTCACAAACGGCTCCCAGTCCCCCACGAACCGCTCCCTCTTCCCCCTGCGGATGGCAAGGCCGGCAATGATCCTGCTCCACGCGCGCTCGAGTATCTTGGCGTCCTCGGCGTCCTGTGCGGGTAGAATCAACATGCGCCCCTCGATGATCTCGTCGTCCAGCTTGCCGTCGCCGTACCGCTTGTTGAAGGAGATGCCCGTCTGACCATAAAGGATGTAGTTGCGGCGGATACTGAAATAAAGACACGGCCCCGTTTTGGCAGACTCTGTGCGCTCCCAGTTGAGCTGCTTGACCAAATAGAAGTTGCTGTCGACATGGTGCAGCGCAGCCTGGGCAGCCAGTGAGTGCTCGTATAGACGCCGGGCTGTCTCGCGTTTCTCCTCCTCCTCGCGCGTGATGGTGTCTCGTTTGGCTGCCTCTGCACGCTCGACCTCGGTGGCACGGGCATCGCAAATGCGCTCGGCTTCCTCTGCGCGCTTGACGGCGGCCACCGCCTCGGGGTTGTTAGCCACCGCCAGCTCCATGTGCACCGCTGCCGCCTGTCTCATGAGCTGAAGAGCCTCCTCGGGGCTCTTGCCGAGCTTCTTGTTTGGTCCAGAATTTGAAGTCAGTGGGACCCAGCTCAACCCGGGGTCTCTTGACACCCACTGCCGTGCCCGGTTGGGTGACACGCTTGGGACGTGTGGCGATGCTCCCCACGGACTCCGTGCCCGCGGCGCTGTCGGTCTCGTTCAGGACATCGGCCACAGCGGAGTGGTCGCCGGACATAGCCTTACCCTGTATGGCACACCATCTGGCGTGATACGCCGGGCTGATGTGCTGGGCAAAGGCCGCCGCGACGTCAGTGTGCACCCACGTGCCGCGAAGCTTATCTGAATCCGCGCCCTGGTACTTTAAACGGCTGTAGTCGATCATAATACTCAGGCCAGCCTCGGTAAGTCCAGCCTTCACATCCGAAGGCTGGGTGACAGATCCAGCCTTCAGATGTGAAGGGTTCCTCTTCTTCTCCATTTCATCTAACAGAGCACGCGTACCGTCCAATCTATACCAGTTGCTCCACGCCTTCCCCTCGTTCTTGCCAATCAGCGTTGCGTTCACCCCCATCACCCCGTTGCGCACCTCCCCGTAGGTCATCAGGTTGCCCTCACCGTCAGTGACAGTAAACACCTCGCCCTCGCCCAGCACGCGGCCCTCGCGCACCACCACGCGCTGCACGGGCAGGGCGGGTGTGGGCATGGCGGGCATGGATGGAAGCGACACAGAGGCTGTGTAAGGCAGGAGGGTGATTCGGGAAGGAGACATCGTGAATGCCCGTAAGTGTGAAAGCTGCCCGTTTTATACCCGCGGTTAGAGCGGGTTGGGTCGGGCTGCCCGACGAGGACATTGGAATGTCGCATACGGCCACATGCGGTATATAAGGCAACACCCACCCACAGTTCACACAGCAGCAAGAGCATCTGCAATGAGCATCCTTCAACGCACAAGTCGCCGCTACAGAACGCTGTACAAGAAGCGCCGCCCCAAGCGTGTTCGCTTTGTTCGCCAGCAGCGGAGTTTCGGCCCACATTAGGACCATGGCCGTCCTTCAGGAGTCTCCGTATACGACACCCCCTATTACCCGCCCGCCACTGAGCCCCCCCTCCACTTGACGGGGATCCACCGTCGGCGGCGCCAGCGGTTCCAATTCCTGCGGTTCCAAGGCTACTGCCCACATGCGTGTGCCAGCTGCCACGACGTTTTTCCCTGCCGGCGTGGCCGTGTGGGTGAGCTGGACCACGGGTCTGTGTGGTGCGAGAATTGTCTGGACGACCGCTGCCGCGAGGACCGGGCCAAGCTGGAGACGTACATGCGGCTGATTCTCGAGGCCGCCGAGCTGCGCGCATTTACGGGCAACACCGCGTGCGCACATGCCTGTGTCTCATGCGAGCGGGTGTACACTTGCACGCGCCTCGGGATACAGGCCGACCATGTTCTGCTGAACAGGCAGTGCCTGCTGTGTGAGTTGCGAAGCGAGAGGACGAACTAATAAAAGAGCCATTGGCTTCGCGCCGGTTTATTGGAGTGCTACTTCAGTCTGAGCACAAACGTGTATTCCCCGGCCACGGGGACGCCTCGTTCGTTTTTCCACGACTAGGCCAATGCGCTCGACCGGTGCATCCAGTGTGGTGCACGTTGGCATTTTGGGCTCCCAGACGTCGTTGTAGGCTTTCCTTGTGGGCACCACGGCCAATGGCCGGGTGCCGTACACGTTGCCTTGGACGCGTTTCCCGTTGAGTGTAGCATGCACAAGCAGGCGCTGGGGATGGCAGATCGTGCCGTCCACGCCCATGCCAAGGGGCTTCCCCAACACGGTCGTGACAAGTGACGCGTGTGGTGCATTGGTCAGCGCCCCTGCCGCGTTGTTTGGGACCTTCGCTGGATCGACGCCGCGGGCCACGTCGGGAGGCCAAGGGCCTTTGCGGCGCTCCCAGACAAGGTAAACATGAGCTTGCCATATAGACTGCTGTTGAGTGTCGAGACATAGTCTGAGAGCCTGTATGTCGGCTTCATCGTGATTGCCAGTGTGTCCTTGAGCAAGCCCCGATGGGGTCCGGGTTGGTTTGGATTTTGCGCGAGGAGCCGGTGGTGTGAATATGGATCGTTTGCATCCAAGGACTGCGGAAACATGCCAAGGTACATGTGTGCAAGTAGGTAGGTCTCTGGCAGTATTTTTCGCAGCGATTCGGGCGAGGACCAATCCGTAGGCGCTTCCCCGGGTGGTGTCATGACCGGCAGTTCGTAGACTGGTTGCTTGGTGGCCGCCTTGATCAGCGACGCCATGTCCGCGCCGGAATGGACGACAAACTCGTAGTTAACATTATTCATGGGGCTGTCTGGGTTTATGTGAAACCCATCCCCGACACCCTGCACCACCCGTGGAATTGGTGCGGTGAGCGCTTTGCAAACAGACAGCAGTGTGGTGGGCACTGGCAGAACCGCGGTAGGCCCCTCGACCATGCTGGTCACGCGATAATACCGATCTGGACCAAACTCGTAGGCTACAACAACACAAGCCTTCTGTGCACGGTATACGGCACATATGACAGGCAATGGGTAGCCATCGGGGTCGCTTTCTATGCACTTGTAGCAGTATTCAAAATCCCCGCGCTTTTCGCCGGAATGGCAGATCCGTCTTCGGCCGCCAGATCTGGCAGATTCAAGACGTGTGCCACCAATGGGTCCGATGAAAAAACAGAGATGACCATGGTTGATGCCAAGATTGTCAGGTCAGTCGACGAGACCACGCGAACCCCTGCGACCTCGCCGACTGGAACTCTGACGACTTTGATTTCAAAGTCATCCGTTGCGGAAATAAACGATATCGTCCCGGGGTTTTCAGTGACAAACTTGTTAATATCGGAAGCTGGGATGTTTCCGTCTTCGTATGTGAATGTGCTGGTGTAGTTACTCTCCAAATCCACGGGAAGAACGACTGTCTGTTTGGGAAATGTGCGGAGTTGCGCTTTGGTTGTGTCTTCCTTGAACACCGTAGGGTCACTCATTGCTTTACCAAAAGCGCGTTGTTGAGCCTGCTTTGCACTGCCCGCCAACTCCTTTGGGTCATATTGCCCGTGCGGCAGTTTAGTGTTGATGCTCACCCCGTTGCTAGTGGACAGGTTCAGTGTGTCCGACCCATCGGCAATGGTGAATACGCGGTGAATGGTTGCACTCTCTAGAGCGATGCTGCTGTACCGACAGACTGGTTGCATGGCGAGCTCGAGCGTGTGTGAGGGCAAACCTTGGTTTGTGAGGATGACACTCGTGTATCGCTCAATGGCTGGCTATCGGCGTCTTGGTATTTTTGGAGAAGGAACAGCTCTCTTTCGATGTTCTGTGTAGATGACATACACTAGCCCCAAAAACAATTAGCTGGGGACTTCATCGGCTACAGAAAGAAAGGCGACCAGAAGTTTCAGCGCGGCGTTTTTATCGCCGAGTGCCCATGTCGTGAACCCAACTTTGTCACCCAAAGCCGGTGGGAGGGTAAACGTGCGGTCTTTGTTGGGGGTGGCTGTGAGTCCATTATTCGTACGTGGATATTTTATTTTTGCGTTTGCATTTTCTGTGGTTTGAGTATGGCTGACCTGTGCAGCACCGACGTGACTGGGGCGCGTATGCGGAGAGTGGCCCGCATGATTACAGCTGCAAGCAAGGGAGCTGGGCCGAGCGGGCTGCGCGAGCACGGCACACCGCCGTGGCTGGTCGCCGACGTGTGCACGGAGGTGCTCACGTACATGCATTTTGGCGACGGTCTTGGGGTAAGAGGTGCACGCGGCGACAGCGAGGCATGGGGAGAATTTATTGGGGGCATCCTGCCACACGTGCGCCAACGGGTGGTTGGTGTATGCCCGGTGGGGGAGTACTCCGACGCTTGGGCATGTCATGTGGAATTTGCATTGGCCTTGTGTGTATGGCCTGTGACACGTGATCGGATCATGGCCCCCTTTGATTCGGGGTAAAATCACGTTGTCGATTATGTTCTTTGGTGTATGTCCCGCGGCAAGCAAGCCCGCCATGCCATGCGTCAATTTTGGAGGTCATTTGACACTTCATCCGCATTCATACCGGTGATTACGAGCGTTCCTTCGTGCTGTGAATGCATGGCCACCATCACTAACAACGCGATGATGACATATCGCTCGTGCTTGTAGACACCCGTTCCTATTAGAGGCACATGCATCTGCTTGCACCGCTTAAAACCCACATCCACCCAGGCCTTGAGGGCCACGAACATGCGCGTGAGCACGTCGCCTGTGTACTTCAGCCCTTGTGTAAGATCGGGCATAGCCGTTGTCACGAATACCACGTCGTTGATTGGTGCGGGAAAGCAGCGTCACCGTGTTCGGGTCGTAGTTGTATATGTGATTTGCTGCTGTGTCCATACGGGTAAGATTTTACATCGCCGACCACGTTTGCAGTGAACCCAACGGCTATGTATTGGCTGTAGTTTCCCGCCTTGTCCAAACCAATTTTGCGTTGCAACATGTCTGTGGTGGTGGCCGCCCATGCCATGTCGGGGCTTACAGCTCTCAGCAGGACTTCTTCTTGGACATTTCCCCTACCTGCCCAGCCACCAAAACTTGCAATTCCCGGCAATTCCGTAGGCGGATTTACCGTCTGTGTAAGTCATGAGATCGGTCGTACCAATGACCCGCTCAATCAGCGAGTTTGTGTCGGTTTTCACGCGTGCCATGTAGCTTGCGATTTTGTCACTGTCGACGGCACTCGCCACTGTGTCGCAAATCTTAACATTGCACGTTGAATCGTAGCCCAGTTCGTACCACCGCCTTAAGATATGCTTCAGCGCGGGTGTGTATGATGTGTGGTTGTAAAACTTGGAAACGCGGTCCTCTGCCGCTGCCAGGTTTTTCTCGAATGACGCCCGACTTTCTTTGGACGCTGGTGAGGTAGCGGCGGTTGGTGCGATGGTGTAGGCGGGGTGGTCGGTGGCGGCATGGAAGCGGCGGGTGGAAGCGTTACCTCTAGCACGGGTATGGGCGGTTGCGCCATTGGGATGCTGGAAGACGGTGGCGCTGCTTTCTTTTGTGCAGCGGGGCTTTGAAATGCATCAACTATGGGCGGGGGTGCCATTGAGATGCTGGAAGACGGTGGCACTGCTTTCTTTTGTGCGGTGGCGCTTTGAAATTTATCGACCAACCACGGCAGCGATTCTTTGATTGCGTGTGCCAGTAAAATGTTTTCGATTTGTGTGTCGGCAGAATCACCCATTTTGTTCGGCCCCAAAAAAATTAACACTCACTTACCAGCACATGCTTTCGGAATTCATACGCATTGACCCGGTCTGGGTCTCCACTGTTGGTACCCAGCACACGCGTCCTGTTCATCTTCTTCCTGTCTCCAAGGCTCTGTGCAGGCGGCGCCGAGCTGCCGAATGCTTGGGCAAACGAGGTTGCTTCGACGAGCCCACGCCCCCATATGCTCATACAGGCCTGCTGCCGTGACGCCCTGGCCGTCCTCGATCTCGACGTCGACAAATTCCGATTCGGCTGCGAGCTCTCTAAGAAAGACCGACGCTAGATCCTGCTCGTTATCGCGTATGGTTTTTTGTATTGGTTAACAGGGGGGGGTGGGAGAGTTTTTGGGAACGGCCGGCCATGTAATGAGCATGTCGTAGAGCGCTTGGAGGACCTCGGGGTCTTGGTGTGAGCCACAAACTGTTCAAAGTAGACCCTATCCCCATTCGCTCACCGGACACTTCAAAGCACGCAAACCGCCGGTCCGACGCTTCTATGCGCAGTGGCTTGGTGTCGTTGGACAGCAGCACATAGCGCTCGAACGAAGACACTGGGCTGCCATCCACACCCTTGAGCTCCAGGATAGTTTCGTGTTGCGTAATGAGTGATTTGAGTACGAAGTTGGAGTCGTTGTCGTTGGGCCTGAAGTACATCTCGTCACAGACCGCCAGCAGCTTGTTGACAATGGCAGCGTTGAACCTCGATGTGATGCGCTCGCGCGGTTAAGCAGTACGTAATGTTTCTGTCCGACGAGGTCGCGCACGACCTCCCAAAACACGTTCTTCCCCGCACCTTGCCGCGAAGTCATCAGCAACGCAGTTCCTGGCTTGACTCCGGGCCACTGCACTAGGTGGGCAATCCATAGCATCATGTAGTTGAACATAGCACTGTCGCCAGCGCACAGCACGGCGGATGCGTGGCCCAAAAACGGTGCAACCAAGCTGTCACGGCGAGCCGAAGGCATGCTGTGCTTGGGCCCAAATGGGAACCCTTCAAACAGGTTGAATGCGCGGTACACGCTCGACGGTTGGGCGCGAGCGCCAGTTCGGGGATCCGGGTCGGAGGGGTCAAACACCATGCGGTCATAGACTAGCATGTCCGGCGAGTGCATGAAATCAGCTCCTCTGTAGACTTTGGGCGTGTCCCCCCTCAACTGCGACTGCATGGGGAACACGAACTTTCTCAGCATGTCGGTGACTGCTTTCTGCTTACAGATCGTGTGGCGAACCCACCCGTGTGCTCGTTGTACATTTTAACGACATAGGTTTGCGTGGCTTTGACACACGCAACATTGGAGCGAAGATAGTGAACTACTGCATCGTCTGTCCATTTGCGCTGTGCACAGTAGTGGGGCAGAAAGGGGACACCGAACAACGCGCCAGACGGCGTCCTGTCCTCAAAGATCGCGAAGGCCGAATCCAGGCCATCGGACACAGGCGACGCTGTGGCGCATAGGTCCATTGTTGAAACGTCTGTAACATTCATAATGCACTGTCTCCCAAAGCTGGTATTTGTTTATATAGGCAGCGCCAGGCTTACCTCCGTCGACCAAACGATTTTGAAGATGCATAGTGTATACCACAACCCCCACAATCAAAATGCCAAACACCAACAGCAGCGGGAGCACAAGGGCTTGTAGCATACCGGCAAATCCTTCAGCTGTCTGTTTCAGCAGCTCCTCAACACTCGTCTTGGTCTCGGACACGGCCTTGTCAGACAGAATGATTTGTGACAACTGCTCGGCCATGGCTTCTACACTCATGAATTGCGATTTCACAAGGTGGAATTCCTGATGGTGCCAATCTTGATCTCGTTTGTAGCATTCACGATCATGGATAGGGAGTGACTGAGCGCCTTGCTGCAATCCACGGCAAACTTGTTAATCAATGTGGTGTTGCTGATGGACGTGTTGCTAGACGCGCTGCCGGTATCTGATTTTTGTTCGACCTTTTTCTTGATCTCTGATTCTAGCTTGGCTTGAAAGTCGGTGACCGATTGCGTGGTTTGCGTGGCTTTTATGGTTATGGATGCTTGCATGTCTTGTAGCATGTTGACATTCGAGTTCTCTATGACATCGATGTCAACCTTGTTGGTCACTGTCCCAGTCGTGGATGCCGACTGTTGTGTCTGAACAGTAGCCATGATAGTGTTTTCCACAATCTGAGTCAGTTGCGATTTGGAGTAGTTGGAACCCATTTTACGTGACCATCGATAATAACTACCCAAATCAACGCCGCTACAGTAAAGCCACCAGCCAAACCAATACGACGACACTTACAACCGCAATCCAATACGCGGCTCCGTTGTCTTTTGCCCAAAGCGCGAACTTCCTCCGCAATTTAGTCGTATCTTGTCCGGCTGTTAAATTGGATATAATCCCGCCACTGTTAACGCCGGCAGTATTGGGCGCAGTCACACTGCTGTTGGTCTTGCCGTTTGCGTTGGTGACGGTCTGTGTGCAGTTTACAAGCTGCTTGATTGCCACGTCACTGTACGACGCAGAACCAACATTGGCCTTTACGTCGCAAAACTGCACATTGAGGGCCGTGCAGCTCGCCCCGGCCTCTGAATCCAACTTGTATCCCCTTTCCTTGCACGTGGCGTCATGGCACGCCCTGGTAAACCCCCAGTCTTGGAGCTTCTTTACCTGTTCGGGATTGCCGTACTCGCTCAAGGGCTTGGAGCAGCGACATTCGTCTGCATTGGGGTTGGCGCTGCAGTAGTGCTCCCTGTAGGCCATGACCGCATTATCCTGTGTATCGATGAATTCGTAGTCCTTGTGAATGATGCGCAGGTCAAACCCGAATTTTTTGAATCTTTGTTGATTGAAAACCTCAGGATATCTCGCATGGTGATTGGCGTTGCTCGCTTTGGCCCATTGGGGATGTCGACCTTGAACAACAGGTACCTCGCGTGCAGTCGCAGCACGTCCCTGTCCGGGTTGAGCGTGTTATTGGGGGCGTACAAGTACTTGCCAGTAAGCCCTTTGTACGACTTCCACGCCACCTTTACGGGGTCACCTGAATTGGTTATATCCACCAAGTGGCGTGGGACCGCTTTGGGCCGGAACAGTGGCCACATGCTATATCCATACGCCCTGTCACCCCAATCTTGCCAGCTCTGTCACTTTTCGCCCCACAAATCCAACTCGGGTTGTAGGTCGGGTGGTCCAAGGGATCACCCAGCGACACGTAGCCATTGGGTACATCGGCGCGGCGGATGCGAATGCCAGACTGTACATCGTCGCCAGGGCATCCGCTCGCGTAGACCATCTGCGAGGCCGCTTCGTCCTTGTCGGCCCAAGACCCCAGTGTTTGATCCGCGCAGAAACGAGGGTCGTTGTATATGAACACCACTTCATCTTCGGGGCTGATGGAGACTTCTGTGCCATTGTATGCACTGTTTTGGCTAGAACGTGACTCCGACCAACAGACATTGCTGACAGGCACATAGCCAGGTTTAACAGGGGGCGTGGCGTGAATTTTAAAGTGTGGGGGCTCAACTAGTCTGTAACTCCCCCTCTCACTGACTTTGTTGTTGAAATAGACAAGTGGCCGGGTTGACCACTCGGCCTCCAGCTGATCTGCCTTGGCTTTATCCCCTGTTCCGTGACCCTTGTTTGTGTAGTAGTTGTCCACTTCGTCGTCGGTGAACGGTTTCGGGACGTCTCTGTATTTCACAAAATGCCACGGATAGTCTGGGTTTTCCTTTAAACGCTCGACGTCTTCCTTTGTCCACTGTATTGCGCTCATATGGTTGTGTGTAAAAAACGGATGCCGTGTATTGCGCTGGCGCGTATCGCTCTAATATAAATGGCACCGCGGGCTCCCCGAATGGCTTCACCGCCATGTGTGAAATGGCGCTGTCGAACTCGACTTCGGCGCATAAGACAGCAGACTGTTATACAATGACCCAAACTCCTCTGACTTGGGGTAGACAGTCGGAGTCACTACTTCTGATCTACTATAGTAACGGCCTTCTGTAACACTGCGTGCCCAATCAGCCAATCTCTCCCAAGCGTCGTGTTGGGCACGATCAAATTTAAATCTTTTCAAGCCGTTCTCTATTTTGGTTTGAATGCGTTTGCACAGAAACAAGAGATATGTCAAGTGGTACAAGTGAAAGGGACTCAGATTCCGTTCCTTCTGCGCCAGCCCTTCGTGCAATTTCGGTGCGAGTGCGTCAAACACAGCGAAGACCATCTTGCCAATCGGCAGGTCAATGTAGTCCCGCGTTTCCATGTGCTCGTGTTTGCGTCTCGCCCCAAACTCTACCATCCAGCGGGTGATGTAGTAGCAATCGTTTTCCAATGCCAGTCCAAATGGCGTTTTACCTGCCTTGTTCTTGGCTAACAGGTCGCGGTCGGTGAAGCCAAAAAGTTTCGCGTTGTCGAAGCGCTGCTTATACAGCCCATTTGTCATCAAGAACCGTATTATGTGAGTACAGCTCTTCTCCCTTTCTTCATTGGCAATTGCCTTGCTCACGAGTACATGCAGCACACTGCCTTGCTCAGACACACCTACTTGACGGATATTTGCGCCGTGGCGAATAACGAAAATCGCAGTCTCGATGGAGCCCACATGCACGGCGTTTTTGGTGTCAAACACATTATTCGTGACCTGTGCTAGCTTCATGGCAGAATCCAAGTCGCCGCCGTCAAGTATACGCTGTATGACGCGATCGCTCGGAGTCCACTGAGACAGCCCATGCAAGGCGCATACCATTTCACCGGAAGAGACAAGGTCCTGTGCACCGGCTTGGTCCATCAGCTTCGCACAATCTCCGCAGATCGTCACCGTAAACTCTGTGGGCTGGCTTCCATTGCGTATGTCGCCGTATACTGGATACATCCCGGCGACTGGTGATGTAAGTGTATGCATTTCGAGGTGTATTTCGCGGATAAGCGCCCATACAGCCGCTGGGTCATTTGAAACAAGGTGATCCCGGACCTTTGAAACAATGTCATCGGTTAGTGGTGGCTCAAGAGATGGACCGACCGGTCTTGCCGTCTTGGTCTTTGAAACAAGGTGATCCCGGACCTTTGAAACAATGGCATCGGTTAGTGGTGGCTTAAGAGATGGACCGACCGTTCTTACCGTCTTGGTCTGTTCGTTCGGCCTTGCGACTATTTCATATGCGCCAAGTTGTCGCTTCTCCGTAGTGACAACGGGGGCAGTGGTCCTCGCCCAAGTCGGGGCAGGGCGCGACACGGGCTCGCTAAGACGCCGCGCTTTATCCCGTGCAGTTTTCTCGGGCCTGATATCGTCGCCTTTCCGCACTTCAGTTCGCACAGGGATCACTGATGTCGCATTCTGCAAGGTCCGTTGCAATGCCGGGGCAAATTCTCGCACGGCATCACTGAGTATCTGCTGGAATGGGTCTTCCACGTGGTCCGTGGTCGTGGGTGTCAGATTGCTATCTGGTTGTTGTTTTTGAAGGTGTGGCGGTACCTCAAAGAAGGAAGGCGACAGCACTGTATGGGTGGGTCGGTTTGACGCGGAATTTGAAGAGATGCTGGAGTGTAAAACATGCGTGTTCTCTTCGGCGCTATCCTTCAACATTTCGCGAAACTTGTCAAACACTGGATCCCGAATCGCCTTTGAAGCCCGTATAACAGATGGCCCCACCGCTACCTTGTGGCCATGCTTGGGCGGTGACGGTGGTCGTTTGTACATCAATGCATATCGCTCATCCAGTGATTGTTCCATGGGACTTTCGTTGATAGGCGCATCAACGCTGGTAAGCTCGTTCGAATTCCCCACTGACTCCTTTAGCATTTCAAGTACTATCCCGAAATCCTTGCTTGTGCCTTTCTTCGACGCTCGTATTGCAGAATGTGGTGGCGTGGCGTTAAAATAATCGACAGTAGGCGCGATCGGTAGATTTGGATCGTGTATGTCGGCCTTCAAGTCTTGTGCGTTGAGCTTCTTGGGTAGCACTTCAAGTGCGACGGTCTTTTCGAGTTTCTCGCTGACACTCAGTCGGTGTTTTTGTGCACCGAGCTCGAGCCTTTGCTTGCGAGGTGTGTAAACCGCGGGGCTGTCGGTGTGCACATCAATCTTAGAGGCACTCAATCGTCTCCTGTTACGTTTGTGTGACTGCGTTTCCATGTGTTGCGTAGGTTCGGAAACACTGCTTCTTGGTGAAACCAAGTGTGCATTTTCGGCCAATTCCGACCTTTCCTCCTCCCTCTGTCTCGCAGCCTCCTTCTCTTCCTCTATGCGCCTTTCCTCCTCCCTCTGTCTCGCAGCCTCCTTCTCTTCCTCTATGCGCCTTTCCTCCTCCCTCTGTCTCGCAGCCTCCTTCTCTTCCTCTATGCGCCTTTCCTCCTCCCTCTGTCTCGCAGCCTCCTTCTCTTCCTCTATGCGCCTTTCCTCCTCCCTCTGTCTCGCAGCCTCCTTCTCTTCCTCTATGCGCCTTTCCTCCTCCCTCTGTCTCGCAGCCTCCTTCTCTTCCTCTATGCGCCTTTCCTCCTCCCTCTGTCTCGCAGCCTCCTTCTCTTCCTCTATGCGCCTTTCCTCCTCCCTCTGTCTCGCAGCCTCCTTCTCTTCCTCTATGCGCCTTTCCTCCTCCCTCTGTCTCGCAGCCTCCTTCTCTTCCTCTATGCGCCTTTCCTCCTCCCTCTGTCTCGCAGCCTCCTTCTCTTCCTCTATGCGCCTTTCCTCCTCCCTCTGTCTCGCAGCCTCCTTCTCTTCCTCTATGCGCCTTTCCTCCTCCCTCTGTCTCACAGCCTCCTTCTCTTCCTCTATGCGCTTTTCCTCCTCCCTCTGTCTCGCAGCCTCCTTCTCTTCCTCTATGCGCTTTTCCTCCTCCCTCTGTCTCGCAGCCTCCTTCTCTTCCTCTATGCGCCTTTCCTCCTCCCTCTGTCTCACAGCCTCCTTCTCTTCCTCTATGCGCCTTTCCTCCTCCCTCTGTCCTCCATGACCTCCAACTTCTCCCTTGCTTTACCTGCCGCCTCGCCCGCTGCAATCCTTCCTCTTTGTCTCGCAGCCTCTTCTCTTCCTCTATGCGCCTTTCCTCCTCCCTCTGTCTCACAGCCTCCTTCTCTTCCTCTATGCGCTTTTCCTCCTCCCTCTGTCTCACAGCCTCCTTCTCTTCCTCTATGCGCCTTTCCTCCTCCCTCTGTCTCTCCATGACCTCCAACTTCTCCCTTGCTTTACCTGCCGCCTCGCCCGCTGCAATCCTTCCTCTTTGTCTCGCAGCCCCCTTCTCTTCCTCTATGCGCCTTTCCTCCTCCCTCTGTCTCGCAGCCTCCTTCTCTTCCTCTATGCGCCTTTCCTCCTCCCTCTGTCTCGCAGCCTCCTTCTCTTCCTCTATGCGCCTTTCCTCCTCCCTCTGTCTCACAGCCTCCTTCTCTTCCTCTATGCGCTTTTCCTCCTCCCTCTGTCTCACAGCCTCCTTCTCTTCCTCTATGCGCCTTTCCTCCTCCCTCTGTCTCGCAGCCTCCTTCTCTTCCTCTATGCGCCTTTCCTCCTCCCTCTGTCTCACAGCCTCCTTCTCTCCTCTATGCGCTTTTCCTCCTCCCTCTGTCTCACAGCCTCCTTCTCTTCCTCTATGCGCTTTTCCTCCTCCCTCTGTCTCGCAGCCTCCTTCTCTTCCTCTATGCGCTTTTCCTCCTCCCTCTGTCTCGCAGCCTCCTTCTCTTCCTCTATGTGCTTTTCCTCCTCCCTCTGTCTCTCCATGACCTCCAACTTCTCCCTTGCTTTACCTGCCGCCTCGCCCGCTGCAATCCTTCCTCTTTGTCTTGCAGCCTCCTTCTCTCCTCTATGCGCCTTCCTCCTCCCTCTGTCTCGCAGCCTCCTTCTCTTCCTCTATGCGCCTTTCCTCCTCCCTCTGTCTCGCAGCCTCCTTCTCTTCCTCTATGCGCCTTTCCTCCCCCCTCTGTCTCGCAGCCTCCTTCTCTTCCTCTATGCGCCTTTCCTCCTCCCTCTGTCTCGCAGCCTCCTTCTCTTCCTCTATGCGCTTTTCCTCCTCCCTCTGTCTCGCGGCCTCCTTCTCTTCCTCTATGCGCCTTTCCTCCTCCCTCTGTCTCGCGGCCTCCTTCTCTTCCTCTATACGCTTTTCTTCCTCCCTCTGTCTCGCAGCCTCCTTCTCTTCCTCTATACGCTTTTCTTCCTCCCTCTGTCTCGCAGCCTCCTTCTCTTCCTCTATACGCTTTTCTTCCTCCCTCTGTCTCGCAGCCTCCTTCTCTTCCGCTATCCGCCTCTCTGCCACGTCTCCCTCCACCGCCAATGAACTGTGTGTCAATATGTTAGTCATTTCGACCGACTTTGAGTGGTTGATCTCCCTGGTGTATACATCCGTTTCTATCTGTACTTCCTCCGTAATTGCCAAAACATCGTCAACCGCGTCGCTTTCCACCTTTCTCCGCAAAAGGCTCGGTGTATCCGCTAATGGGTCGCACCCAGCTCGCAGTGCGTATCTCAAGCCACGGCAGACGAGGTATGGAACAGAGGTAGCCCACCGACCGTGCTCCGTAAATCGAGCGGTGGCACACAGCCGCCAAGGCAGTGCTCGACAAGCATCCATCGCACACCCAACCACGCGTCTGGACACATATTGTCGTCGGTGATGCTTAGAAGTGTCTTGGCCATTGCAAGACGGGTCAAGGAGTCGTGTTTGGGTTGTGTCAAATATGCTTTCAGTGTGTCCTCCACTGGCTTGAGTGCTATATAGTACCCTACCAATGTGGTATAGTCCGTTTTTTTCTCCATCAAATTACTGAAAATGGATGGCGGTGTAACCGTGCGAAGTCGAAAGGCTGCATTCACGTATGCCCGGACGACGCATGGGTCTTCATGGCTCAGCAGCGTTCTCGTCATCTCTCTCACACTCCGCGAGCCATCGCACGCGGCCAATAGCTCTGTAACGTGCGCCGACAGCTCCGGTGGGAGTGTGTGCAGCCATTCGACTGTTTCGGGCACCAACGAGTGTCGTGCGGCGAGGCGGTCCAAAACTTCCAGACCGCGCTGAAATGTGGATCCAGCATGCTCCGCCCATCCCCTGAGTACCAAACCCAGTTTTCGTACAGTCCACGGGCACTGACTCGAATGCGCGAAGTGTCCCTTGCATCGAACGCGGTGCCTTGCTGGTAAGATGCACCAACCCTTCGAATTCGGCACGCGCAGTGGGTCCCATTTCCGAGGCCATTCTTTTCGCAGCATCTACCGTTTTCGCGCCGTCCTCGGGTGGGGCGCGATTGTCGATGACGGCACTTGTCCGATGTCCTGCTAATGATGTGTGTGGAGCGCTGGCAACTGGCAATATTGATGCAGTGGCTCGCACGGGAGAAGGATGGGGTACAGTGGTCGATGCTTCAACCTGCGTGTGTTTTGGAGGTGTGATCAAAGGAACCGCCAGAACGGATTCCTGTACAAACCCATGTCGAGTTTTTAGACGTTTGACAATTGGGTGGACAACAAACCTAGAACCGCGCCGCTTACCTCGTTGTTGCATGTTGTCATTGGCTTCAATTTTATTTATTTAACCGCCACTGGCAGTTTGTATATTACCGGGCACCGTACATTTGGACAGTCTGTTTTACAATATAACCCGTTGCTGTTTGTCACTGTACATAGTTGGCAATATACACCACGTCACATCAATGCTTATATCCTACATACATTCAAATACCACCACCAGTACAGGGGCTGTATACTATCTTCCGATCTAGAAGCATGCCCTGTCATGCTTCAGAAAGCGAGTGCACGGCCGGGATGCTCTCGTTCCAGGGCCACCGGCTTGGTGTCGCGGCGCGGAGAGGCGGCGATGGCCTGCAGCCCCAAGGGGCGCTTGCACACGACCGGCATGAGAAACTCCTTCGCGCCTTCCACGGGGTCCACGGTCTCGGTGTACACACCCATCTTGATGGGAACCACGACCGAGCTCAGTAGGTCGTCCACGTACACGGCAGTCCAATACGTCGCCAGGGTCGCCATATGGCTGAACGTGAACGCCATGGCTGACTCTTCGCACTTGGGCGGGCGGCTGGCTTTTAAGTCCCCGAGAATGCGTTGCAGGCAACTGGTTAACTCCGTGTACACACCGGGTAGGTCAGTTGTACGAGCGATCTGCCCCGCGCCGGACATGCACGACAGCATTGCGGCCACCTGTGGGTGGAATTTGCCAATCACCCTGCCGCTTGAGTCGATGCTCGTCAGGACCAGCAGAAAGAAGGCACCCGTCCGCAGCAGGAAACCGGCCGCCGTGGGGTCGCAGTCTGTCTTGTCGACGTCGTTCTTGAACTGTTCATACACATCCTTGAACTCCGTGTTGCCAACGTGCTTGGCCATGGTTTCGTCCGCGGTGATCGTTGCCATCTCGGCGTGTTGTGTGCGCAGTGTTGTGTGTAAAGCTATTGCTGTTTTGAAGGAGGGGTGGGGTCTTAGATCTATGTGAGCCACAAGCTGCTAAAGTGATTCTGACTCATTGGCCAACAAGACACGCCTTTTATACCCCAAATTTTATTGGATTCCGGAATCGTGACAATTCCCATGCGCTTTCCCAAGTCAAATAAAACACCAGAACGAACCCGATTGGCGTTCTGGCACAGCCTGGCACAAACGGGGCTGTTGTTAGGCACCGGCGTTGACGGCAAGAAGCACCGCGCCCAACACCGCGATAAGCACCACCGCTATCACCCACGCGTTGCAAAACAGCATGTTCAGTGCCTTCGAGTCCCATGCGTTCCAACTCCCACCGGGTATTGGCCTCAGGTAGTAGCGACCGACTGGTTTGGTTCTGCAGTGTGATTCTAGGTCACAGACATTGCACGGAGTTGCATGTCCAAAAAACGCACATAGCCAGCGCGGCGCTTGGCTACGCGGTGCACCATGAGCGGGCCTGTGGTTGCCATGACCACGAGGTGCTTGCTGACAGCCCACAGCGGCGGCGGTCTTCGCATTTCCGCGATGCACTCGAGCCAAAAAGGGTGGTGGCGCCGCGCGGCCACCATCAACGAGTTGGTAGCGAATGACCCGATGTTCCCCGACTTGACAAGGCCGACGGGGCGGTCTAGCACTAGGTCGTCGAAGGGGCGCAGAGCCTCGTAGTCGAGGTCAAGGTAGATGCCGCCGTGCACGTACAGCAGCATGTACCTGATGGCGTCCGCGCGCTGGATTGGATATGGGAACGCGTCGTAGATGTTCAGAAACCCGGGAAAGTGCTTCTGCACAAACGCGCGGTTGTCCTCGTCGGTCATCAGCACGTGGCGCCAGCCAGGGTTCAGCGTGCGGACAGAGTCATACCCGACCTGCCATTGCTCGGGGATGTCTCGTGTTTTCCATGTCTGCCAGATGATGCGGGGGATGTCCATGGTTAGGGTTGTGAAAAGGGGTAGGTGTAAGAGGAACCATGCACCCAACCAACATTATCCCCACCCTATTCAATGGACCCAACCGCCTACCGCTGGGAAGTCAAGGAGGTGAACGAGCCCGGTCAAGCCCCACGGTACCAGATGCACCTCGTGCAGACGGACGAAGCTCGGCGCCAAACGCTCATGGAGCAGGCGCGCTACATGGACGAACTGAAGCGCAAGGGCTACATCACACTGCCACCCGACTTGGCCCGCCACACCGGATTCAGCCGATGGAATCCGCACGACAAGGCGCAGACCGAGCGCGTGCTGGTTGAAATGAGCAAGCAGGACGAGTAGGCCACGCGTTCTTTTCGTGCGTAGTTCAATGCACAAGGCGATCTTCTTCAACGGTTCGCTGAGCACAATACTGACATCGGGTTCTGGCTGTCTCGTCACACTCACACCCGAACAGCGCGCCGCGGTAGTCGGGGGGAAGGCGACCTTTGTGGATGAGCACGGCGCCGAATCTGCGTGTGCCGTGCTCGTTGAATCCGGTTTCTGCATAGTGGTGGCCGATGACCCGCACCATCGTTCGCTGCGGGTAGTGACCGACAAGGTCCACGTGCTGGCCGACAAGGTCGTTGCCACCGAGCACGTGCTGTCCGGCGCTGTGTGCGAGCACATGTTCCCGCGCCTGTTCTACACGGCGTCGCAGTACGTCATCCAAAGATCCTGGGGTCCATGACGGTGGTTGGCCATGTACTCGGCCACGGCGTGCACTATGAGGTGCCGCGGCTTGGGCGCACAGTGGCTGAAATCGAGGAGGAGCTCGCACGCAACACAGCCACCATCAAGGAGCTCGAGAACCGGTTGTCGCGTGACCACGACAGCAAATTCGTGGTGCGAGGGTACCTAAATACTATGCGCAAACTGTAGCACGGACGCCCCCGCGAATATAATGGTGTGCAAGTCAAATGGGTAAAAACGACGGCGTCATGCTCTTGTTGGCACTTCTCCTACTAGCCTGCATTGTGGGGGTGGTGGTGTTTGTGGTCAAAAACAGCGGCGGGACCACCAAGACCACCGCACTCAAGACCGATGCACTCAAGACCGATGCACTCAAGACCGATGACACCAGCACCACCAACGTCACGCGCACCAAGTGGTATGAGTTTGACCAATTGGCAGATCACAGCTCAGACAACCTGTTCAACGTGTGGACGGACGAGACAAATTGGGGGTTCACGACCGCCGACTCCTGTGTCAAGAGATGCAACGACACCGATGGGTGCGACCAAGTCGGGTGGTCTCCATGGCAGGACTACGAAGGCAAACGACCCAAGGGGTACTGCTATATGCGGAAGGCGGTGAAGTGGCCCTTGAGCCGTGGAAGAACAAAAACGGCGTGGCCGCGGCCGACTCGCAGCGGCTGTATGTCAAGGCAGACAAGGTACCCGATGCACAGAAGGACAAGGGGAAGGCGGTTGAGTTTTAGAAGCTTTACTTCGTGTTGCGGCGCGCCCGAACTGCTTTGGGACCGCCCAGTTTGACGATCGTTCCTATCAGGGCGTGCGCAAAAGTGGGTGGAACCGCGTTGCCAATGAGATGCATCATCTTTACGGTGCTGATGGGCATTTGAGTTATGTAGCCTTGTGGAAAGGTCTGGACAGACTCGAGGAACTGCACGGATGCCTGTTCAATAAAGAAACCCTCTTTGTCGTAGAAATAGTACGGCTTGGATGTGACCGTGTACAGCGGCGCGTCGTCTGCCACGACCAGGCGTGGCGTACGCAATCCTAGTTTGTAGTCAAATATGTACACCTGGTGAAACCGGTCGCTGATGTAGTGGGTGTCGGGTGGCAAGTCGCGCACGGCGCCTAGCCCGGGAAGCGGCTGTGTTGGCACGTCTTCCAGCCTCCATCCCGAGCCGGCAAACAAGCGCGTGCGCAGCTGCTTGACACCGTAGTCGCGCATCCGCACGGTCCAATACTCCACACCCCTCTCCTCGAACATCTGTCGCACGACTGGGTGGTTCACCTGCTCGATGGACCACGACGTGGGACCGACCGCGGCAATGACGTCCAGTGTGTAGAACATGAGCTCGCGCGCAGACTCCACGTCCCTGTTTTGCGTGTTGCCTATGGAGACGGCTTGGCAGGGCGGCGATGCATGCACGTGAAGAAGGTCGCCTGGTTTCATGAACGGCTCGACGCGTGTTCTCAGCAGCTTGCCGTATTCGGCGGCTGGCACATCCCCTATGTTCTCGTTGAAATGCAGCGCTTTCGGGTGGCGTCTCTCGTGGATGGCCAGCGCGTCTGCCCAGCTGTCCACCACAACCGCGACGTTTGCACCGGCTAGCCTGGCCCCCTCGCTTATGCCACCCGCGCCACAAAAAAGGTCGATGAGATGAAGCGTCATAGAGTAGGCGGACATAATCTGGGCGCCCAAGGCGACGGTCGGAGTGGGCCATGGGCAAGGTATATAAGCGCGGCCGTGGCCCATTCATGGCCATTTCCACATCCACATGATTGAGTCCAAGCCAAGTGTCGTTGTGCGTGGGGCAAAATGGCCATGGATTCCGACGATCGGGTCATGCAGGCGTTCTGCGAGGCCGTGCTCAGGCACCCCGGGCGGTTTGTGGGCCCCGCGGAGTCGGTGCCGAACTGTCTCCAGCGCTACGCACCGGACTTGGCCTGCATCGAGACGCTGGGCGAGGACGAAACGCTGTGCGACGTAAACGCGGCCACTCTGTCCAATGGCGCAGTCTTGCCGGTGCTGACTTCGTCGGGCATCTACGCCGCTCGGCCAGACGGTGCTCCGGGCCCTGAGTTGGTGGGGGCCAGCGACATTTCTGTCGCTGCGGCAAACCCAGCCTTGACTGGGCCAGCGCCGGTCGAGCTCGAGCTGGCCCCCCACCTCCGCCGATGTTTGAAGATGTCCAGTCGTTGCAGGTGCACCAAATCCCGCACTCGACACGGAGCATACTCGACGTCAAGTTGTTCCATGCACGCCCCACCCCGATCGAGCCGGGGTTGGTCGTTGACCGCGCGGTCTGGCGGCACCGGCTGTGCTGGATGAGAACCGAGCACGACGAACTCGCCATGGAGCGAACCGATGCACAGTGTGGCGCGGTGTTCATGCTGGCGGCACGCGTGCTCGTGTACATAGCCAGCCGCTTGGCGCCCGAGGCCTTCAACATCAAGTCCATCCGGCGCTTCTTCTCCTCCGGCGTCAACGGGGGAGCGGATTTGTACCATCGCCTTGTCCTTGTCCCCGCCGTTCACGCGGTGCCTCTCGGGCCGGGGGCTGTCTTGGACGCGTTCTGCCGTGGAATGCAGTCGCTGTTTGTGCAGTTTGGGTCGCACAGGGAGCTTGTGTGTTTGAGTGAGCTGGGCGATGTGGGATTGGTCCAGCGCATGGTCACCGACTACGTGTGGCACGACAGGGCAGGGTCATTGCCAAGTGGTACAAGATTTTGTTTGTGGTGGACAAGGCCGGGAAAGTCAAAGACGAGAACTGCCAGGTCGAGACACGCGTGGGCACCTTTACTGCACTGAAGGGTGTTCTGATGGTCGGTGGTAGCTGAGAGTGGTCACTTTTCTGCCAGCGCACTGAACAGCTGGACGATGTTAGCCGCCAGAGATTGCATGGTCACGGTGTTTGTGCAAGCCCCCCTCTTTCTCCCCCTGACGCCGGACTCTACACAGTTGTGCGTTTGCAGGTGATCCGCAAGCTCTTTTAGGCGGCGCTCGTGGTTATGCGGGCGGGCATCGCCGTCGGTGTTGGTTGTCCACTTTTCATACTGAAGCAGCATGTCCAGTGGCACGACCCGGTGCTCGTGGCCCGAGGCGTCCATGACGGTAAGGGCCATGTAGTGCCTCCCGGTGTGGTAGACAAAAATAAACTTGTCGATGCACGGCAGCGGGTGTGTGGTTCTTGTCATGGGGCAGCTCAAATTTGAATGGCAGAGGTTCCCCTTCGTTTGCGTACTGGCGATGCACAGGCCGATTCCGTAGAGCGACGCCAGTGTTGTCCCCAGTGCCATAATTGTCGAATAGTCCGCTTCGTATGCCACGGCAGACCGCACCGCCTGCTTCCACGTTTCGAGTGACCGCACGCCAAATGCAGCGTCAGTCTCGCTCGTTTCCCACTGAACTTTCTGCGCGTAGTCCGCCTCTCCTAGAGAATCCGCGGTCATATTCTTAATGTCCATCTTTCCCGCTGCGCCGCGAGGGTGAACCAGGAAAGCAACGGCACTGTAAAAACACGCACCATCCCCGTCGACGTCGTAGATGCCGTATTCCTCGCCAAGCCTCCAGTTTCGCACGTAGAACCACCCAGGCACATGCACCTGATGCTCCGTACCCCCGCTTGTCATTTTCACATATCGATCTGCTGGGTGACTCGGTCGCAACGCGACTGCATGGGGTCTTTGATTCCCCCCCGCCTTACGGGGAGAGGGCCCGTGCCGCCATCCGCGGTCTGTGCCTCGACGTGGCGCGGTGGGGGGGCGGGAGCTATGGGGGCGGGCGCTATGCTTAGCGCCAGCGCTTTTCGTAAGTCGGCGTTGTCCTCGTCTCTCCAAGTGCCTGACTCCAGAACTAAATTGTTGGTTTTGTTTCCGGGCAGCGGTGGGGGAGCGAATGACCAACTGCGGGTTGTGGCGCCGCCCTGTGTGTATGTGCACTGGCAGAGGGTGTGTTTGCATGCGACTCCGAGGGCTTGTGTGCGCCGGTGCTCACGGTAGTGGCATCAGCGGCCCTCAGCCAATAGCGACCGTCATCGTCGTCGTCCGAATCGACGAACGAGGTGAATGTTTCATACTCATCCATGCACCTGGACGCGATAACTTGCTTGGTCTAGGTTCGACGCCATTGTTTGTTGTTGCATTCCCCGTACAACACCATGCCGGAATCGGGGTCGTAATAGAGGGGTCGGCCGCTGGCCCATCTGGCCATGCTGCGTGCGCGTGCCACCGCTGCCAGGTATTTGCCCTGGGCAATTCGCACTGCAAATTTGTCGTCGCACACGGGGTGGTACTTTTCGCGCTCGCTCATGTAGAGCATGTGCTGGACTAGGTTGTTTTCCATTGTGGTTATACGGCACAAAATATAGGCGGCAGCGCAGGTGCTCCGGGTGCTTTTTATTCACTGTGCATCCTTACACGAACTTGATGTCCTCCTCGCCGTACACGGCCTTGAACGCATCCGACACGCGGCCAAAGTCCATGGCAAACTTCTCCAGCGCGTTGCCCACGCGGCACCGGATCTGCTTGAGCTGCGTGTGGATCAGGCGTTCGTGGCGGTACGCCTCGTCCTTGTGCTTGTGGGGGACGCAGATGAGGATCAGCTCCTTCATGTCGTGGCTCCACAGGTCGCGTTTGTACCGCTCGAACAAGGACGTCCCGGTGTGCCCGATCTTCACGTAGCCCTGCGCAAACAGCGCGTACACGCACGGCCCGGCCGCCGCCAGGATTGAGCGGTTGATGTTGAGCTGGCGCCAGGCCAGAAAGCGCACGTCGTTGAGCCCCTGGAGGTCTGCGTGCATGGCGCGCAGCGACTGGACAGTCGCGCGTGCGGACTCCATCTCCTTGTCGATGGTGTCGCGCTTGGCCTGCTCTTCCGCTATGACGCGGTCGCGCTTGGCCTGCTCGGTGCGTTCGGCCTCCTCGGCGCGTTTCACGGCCGCCAGAGCCTCGGGGTTGCCGTTGACCGCCTCTTCCCGCTTGACCATGACAAACTCTCGGTAGAGCGCAAGCGCTTCTGTTGGCGTTTTGCTGCGCTGTGACGACAGCCAGTACTCGATGTCCGTGGGGTTCAGCTCCTTGCGGGCACGCTTGGCCACGCCCCCCGGCCATCGTCGGCGGTGCGCCTGCGCGTGCGCACGGCCGCCTCGGACACCGTGCCCGCGGCCCTGTCGGTCTCGGTCAGCACGTCGGCGACGGCGGTGTGGTCGCCTGAGTAAACCCTCCCTTTGATGGCGCACCATCTGGCCTCAAAAGACCGGTCTACATGCGTAACGAACGCAGTGGCAAGGTCTATGTAAATCCATGTACCCCTGATCCTATCGGGGTTGTTACCCTGATAATGAGATCGGGACCTGTCGACAACCGAGCGAGTGTGCAGATCTGCACACTTGCTTTCCATTTCAGCAATCAGCTCTTTTGTCTTGACCAATTTATAATAGTCAATCCATCTTGTCTGCAACGTCTTCTCGATTATAGTGGCGTTGACCCATAGCTTTTTACCATCACGCACCTCCCCGTATGTCCACACATTTCCAGTTTCGTCCACCATGGGAAATATCTCACCTACATTCAAAGCATATCCATTGCGTACTACAACCCGGGCAGGCATCGTGTCATTGGGACGCTTTGCAGCCCAAGGGGAGTCGGCGACGGCGGCATGGTCGCCAGCCAGCACCTTGCCCTGGATGGCACACCACTTCGCGTGGTACGTCGGGCTGATGTGCTGCGCGAACGCGACGGCGACGTCCGCGTGCACCCAGGTGCCGCGGAGCTTGTCAGAGTCGACACCCTTGTAGTTGATTCGACCCTTGTCGACTACCGAAATCGAGCCATCAACATCTTGATCGCTCCCCTTTCGACTGGCAATGGATGCAACTAGCTCTTTTGCCTGGTGTGTCTGATACCACCCACCCCACGTCTTCCCTTCCGTTTTTGCAATAGCAGTCACATTCACCCACATCTCATTGCCCCGCGAACTTCTCCATACGTCATGATGTTCCCCGCATCGTCTGTCACTGGAAACACGTCACCTACACCGACTTCGCGCCCGTTTCGCAGCACCACGCGTTCATCTCGAACCCTCGATGCGACCGTGTCGTATGTGGGGGGTGCGGTGATGGGGGCAAGGGCGGTCATGATACCATATGCCGCGAAAATATGCCGCGATCAAAATGGCAGAGGAGCCCAACGAGTACCCACAGTCGAGATAGAGAAGCGCCAGCGGGCCTCATGTTTATTGCGCCATGTCGGCGGTGAATAAAGTGTGCAAACGTACCGCTACCAGAGCGACCTGAACGTATTCCTGGTCCAGTGCAAAAAACTCGGCGACGCCGCTGGGCAGGTCCTCGCCTAGGCTGGCGGACCAGCTGCTCGAGTGGACCGCGCGGCGTGCCGCTAGGACCTTCAGCGGCTGCACACGGTCGCACACCTTGAGCGTCATGTGCACGGCCTCACTGGCGCCGTGTGAACCATCTGGTAGTCGTCGTTCATGGTTGAACAGACCCACTCGCCCGGGTCCACGTATTCGTATTCCAGGACACCGCCCGACCACGCGGCATGGCCGTCGTACGGCGTCGTGGTGAACATGGCCCGGCCGGACGTCAACGTGGTGTGTGTTTTACCAGTATAATGCTCTCTCTGCCTTGTGGCCCGTGCACGTGCGAGGACAGCAGAGCCTTGCCGGGAACCGGTTCGGGTTCTATTTTGTACATGCCGCCGCTGGCCTTGGCGAAGTACGTGTCGAGTGCAGCCTGCAGTTCGCGGGGTGTGTAGGCAAGGATTTCGACCGTGTGGCTGCTGACGGGAAAGTGACGTTCGGCCATGATGCAGAGGCGCCTGATAATGTGTCAGTGGAGGGGGGGTATGGCGTCATCGGTGGGTACATAAGGTGTCAGGACGAAGTTCTAGGTACACAATGAGCAAAGCAATTTCACACGTCTTTATTCACATGTTGCCCGCAGTACATGCGGAGGAAATACTCCTTGGTGTACTCGTACTTGCACAGGCGCTCCAGGCGCATCAGCGGCGTGGCGCCCGACCAAGGGCCAAACGCGGGTCCTTGATCCACAGCGGGTAGCGCTCGACGCGGAAGCCGTGCGCCTCCAGCCTCCGCAGCAGCTCGGCGGCCTCGTCGTCGGTCATGCGCTCCATCCCCATCTGCCGGGTGTACGTGGCCCAGGTCATGCAGCCAATCGAGCGACCAAGGGGTTCGGCGGCGACGCTCTCCTGCTTCGTGCTCCTGGGCTTGGGCTTGGGCTTGGTGGACTCGGCGGGGCGGTCGGTCTTGGTGGTGAGTTTGGTCCGGTAGCAGGTCGCGCACACGCTCTTCCACTTCTGCTTGACCTGCCCCTTGACGCGCCCCCCCGCACAGGTGCACGGGCGCATCCACGCCTTGCACGTCTCACACACCTGCATCTGCGACGGGAGGTCGCACTCCTCGCACTTGGGCGTGTGCTGCCAGCACGTGCTCAGTGTGCCGCAGGTGGGCTGTTGGCACGGCCACGCCGCGCAGCTGCGTTCCTCGGACATGGCGCTGTGGATCGTGGTGCACACTGAGGTCGAATGGTGGCTGTGTGTTGTTTATATAGCGGAGTTGTGGGCGTTTTCCACTGACCCGTGGTTTTTTTCGTGCCGCCTACAAATGAACCGGTCGAGAATAGTGTTTCTTGTGTGCGTGGCGCTGGTGTTGGCGTGGGCTTTTGGATGCAGACCCGACGAAATGTTAGCACGGGCCTTGGGCAAGCAGACCAACACCGGGACGGTCCAGCCGGTCGGCAGCGCCCAGCCGCAGACTGCCCCCCTGGTCACCGACGGCGCAGACAACGCGTCTGCCCAGCTGGCGGAACCACCCAATGCGGATGACCTGTTTGGGTTTACGATTCCCGACGACCGGGAGCCAAGCGGGGCCGGCCAGCAACAAACTGGCCCTGGGTCGTCGCTGAGCCAGCGACCCGAGCATGGCCATTCCGCGCTCCCAGTCAACCGCCAGCCGTACACCCCGCCCGTGACCACGCCGTCGCACGCGCCCCAAGGGGTGTCCGACCCAGACAGTGGTCTGCTGGCAGTTGGCTGGATTTCTTTGGCGGCGGCTCCACTACCCAGCCCAGCGGGACCGCAAACACGGGGGGCGGGGCCGTCACGCAGGGCACCAACACAGCGGGCGCATCGACGACCACGACGTCTACCACGCCGTCCAACACGCCGTCCACGACCACGCCGGCCACGACCACGCCGTCCACGACCACGCCGTCCACGACCACGCCGTCCACGACCGCGCCGTCCACGACCACGGGCACCGGAGACACGCTCAACGTCCAGCGGGCGTGGGTGGTGCATGACGGATATATGCCCTACACCTACAAGAACCTCGGGGAGTCCGTACCTGACAAGCCCGAGCCGCAGCAGTGCGCGACGCTGTGCGAGGCCAACAGCGAGTGCACAGGTTTGTGCACCATCCCAACCTGCGCGGCGGCGAGTGCTTCCTCGTGAAGGAGTCCACCAACGCTAGGGGCGCGGCCCTGTCAGGCCGCCAGGCGCCGTACAACACCGGCAGCTACTGGTTCCGCAACTCGGCGGCGGGGTCCACCGCGGCCAGCAACCTCAGCATCCAAAAGGCGTGGATCAAATACGACGGATACATGCCCTACACCTACAAGAACCTCGGGGAGTCCGTGCCCTCCAAGCCTGAGCCGCAGCAGTGCGCGCCGCTGTGCGAGGCAACAGCGAGTGCACGGGGTTTGTGCACCATCCCAACCTGCGCGGCGGCGAGTGCTTCCTCGTGAAGGAGTCCACCAACGCCACGGGGGCGGCCCTGTCGGGCCGCCAGGCGCCGTACAACACCGGCAGCTACTGGTTTTATGGGTGATTCGGCCGCTGTTGGCCGCGCCGTGACACCGTGTGGTATTTTTAATGCACGAACCGGATTGAGTTTTTGGTTGAGTGAAGATACACTGAGTCTGGAGCCACACAGCCGTTTTGTGCGCACATTTTAAACCACACAACTATTCATGGGGAACACCGAGAGTTTTTGGTTGAGTGAAGATACACTCAGTCTGGACGGCGAGGAGGAGAAACGGCCAACTACACCCATGTACAGCGTCAATGCCATGGGGCAGATAATCGCACTGACACCGATTGGCCCCCACATAGTGGACGTGCAGGAGGCTCTGGCCAGTAAGCTCGACAAGTACCGCACAATCTGTGACGTTTGGAAGGACATCCGCGGCGATGTGTTCCCCGACACCGGCCCCCGGGCGAAAAATTATTGGTGTTGGCGGGTCAGGGGTTGTGTACACGGTGGCGCTTCTCAATGCCGAGTTTGCAGTGAAGAGCTTTGCGGGTGGAGCCGAAACAGTCAAAATCGCCACACGGGAGTACGAAACCGGAAAACACTGTTTTGAGCGGTTCACATCCCTTGGTTTACCATGCTATACACCGATGGTAATCGGGTTTGCGTCTTGTGGGACAAGGCATGACTGGCCAACTGGTGACATCAGCCCCTTGGAGGCGAAGCTGGGTATTGGTGCACTGGTCGTGATGGAGCGCATCAATGGCGTCAGCCTGGACAACTTCTATGCACGAGACGACGTGACTGGCCGTGTATTTGCACAGGTCGCCAGAAACGTGGTGCAAATGTACCAGGATTTGGAAATTGCAGGTGTTGAACAGACAGATTTCAAGGACCGAAACTTTATGGTACAATACGACGGTGTCCCTCGAATTGTCGACCTCGATGGCATCCGCGTGTTTGGGCACGGACGGGCATCGACAAAACCACCGCGGCTGCGGTTCCCGACTCTTCGCGTCATGGGGTTGGTAGCTGCTAGGGTGGGGCACCCTGTGGGGCAAACAACAGCCGCATTGAACAGCGACACGGCCGCAGAGACATTTATTCGACAGCGCTGAGTGAGCTAGACGACCTCGCGCAACACTTGACCAACTAACCCCCCCCACTCAGCTTGTTTAACTGCCCCTGGTGACGGCTTTCTACGGGCAATCGATCAATATGATCGATTGCCCAAATGAAGCGCGGTATCTTCTCGTACATAGCAGCCAGATGGATCCTGGTCAACGCACCAGCATGGTGGCCGCCAACCCCCAAGAAGACGCCCAATTCGGCGTCCGCGCCCTATATGAAGCCGCGAGTTTGCCAATGCCGACATTTCCATGTGTGTGGTGTAAGCGAACATGTGAAAAGGGAGCGACATGGCCGCCGCACAGACCCCCTCGCGGTACGGCCGCGTTGACATGTACCACCGAAGAGACCTCAACGCCTTTCTGGTGCACGCCAGCAACATGGCCCAGTTCACGGCCGCCACGGGCGCCGTCGACCCCGCGTACGCGGACCTCCCGCTCGGCCTGCTGCACCACTGCTCGGAGACCCTGGCGCGGCGCATCCTGCTGACGGTCCGCCGCCCGGGGTCGCTGCTGCTGGCGCACGCCACGAAGCGCAACGCGGACTGCTTCGTCCTGTCTGCCGTCCAGACCATTGCCACGACGCGTCGCCCGTTCTCGGGGGGCTACATCGACGGCCAGGAGTTTGTCACGCTGGTCGAGGTCGTGTGCGAGCCGCCGCCCCAGCCGCACTCCAAGCCCCTGCGCCACTACTTTGCCATGCTGCCCTACCACAGCCGCAGCGCCACGGTCGACTGGTACCGGAACGCCTTCCCCTTGGACAGCCAGCACGTCATCACCCGCGCGACTGCCTCACGTTCTTCGTCGACCCCGCCGTGTTTGCCGTGCCTGCGGTCCCTCGCCGCGCCGCCGGCGGCGACTCGCTGGCCGCGCAGGCCCTGCGTGCCTACGCGACGGACCTGATCATGCGCCACCTGCGGTCGGGCCGCGTGCTGGAGCTGGCGAGGGCCGACGTCGCCGCTGCCGGCGTGGCCGAGGACGTGGTGCCGCGGGTGTTCGCCGAGGTCATGCGCCAGCTGCAGTTCCGCGGCAGCATGAAGGTCAGCGTCGCCCAGCCGGCTGCGTGCAAGTACGAGGGTTCGTGTACATAGGTTGTGCGCGTAGCGCGGCTGTGCCGCGTGCGCGAATCGGCGTCGCAGTAAAGACCGCGTGCTTATTTTGGTGATTCTGTCAATGACCCGTTCCAAGCCACATCGTCGCTATGCCCGTCTGTCCGTGCAGCCCAAGCGCCACCGCTGGCGCAGCGGTGGGCGGTACCTGAAGGTCAGGTGCCGCCGCAAGCACCAGGGCTTGCCCGCCAACCAGACCACCAACGCCGCCTACGGGTTCAACCGCAAGGGCTGCCGCTATCTGGGCACGGACTCGAAATGGCACAAGTTCTGATGTTTCGATATTTATTGCGCGCCCGAGAGTCTCTTTTCGTTTTTGCCACACCTGTGTATGGATCCGAACAAGGCAATGCACATACCCCGCGAACCACCAGAGGCCGACGAGACGGTCGACGACGACGAGAGCTACGGGCCCACCTTTGTGCGAAGGGCCGCCCCAGTCCTGAACCAAGCACGGTCCCTCCGCTGCGCGCGGTCGAACCGGACTCGCCCCGCGCTGACGGCGACCACGTGCACGCTGCGCTTGGGCTCTACCAGATGGGGTGGATCCGGTGGGGCGACTTGTTCAAGACGGTGCGTCAACACGGCGCGTCGGAGATGGACCGATGCGCCACGGGCGCCCTGACGGTCAAGGGGTTCATGGCCGGGGTGTACGACCAGGACTGGCTGGACGAGCATCGCGCCAACTGGGTTACCAAGTACTCGCGCGAATCCGTCGTGGCCGCGTGGAACGCGTCCGGGGGCTCGGCCCCCATACTGCGCTACCAGATGGGCGCGTCGGCGTTCGGGCGTGACAACGTGCGGCATAGATCGTATGCCGGGCAAGACGACAACATCAGGGCCGCCCAGCGCTACTACAACGACGGGCGCACGCCAGTCAACCTCGAGCACGCGAGCGAGTGCATCATGGACATGTTCCAGATCATGCGGCCCCACCCCCCGGGCCTCATCCTGTACCGCGGGCTGCGCGGCGAGGTCGCGGACCTGATCATGGACGCGAAGGACCACTGCCGCTCCATACTGATGCACCACACCACCATGCTGTCGGCCACGCCGTGGATAGCCAAGGCCGGCCATTACGCCAAAGCCGGCGGCGTGATATTGGTCATGCGCACGGGTCCGGGGGGATCGCGACGCTTCCGTACATGGAGTATGCCTACGGCAACACCTGCCAGATGGAGACGCTGCTCCCCCCCGGCACCGTGGTGCTGATTCACCCCAACACCCTGCGGCGTTGTTCGTTCCGATCGATGGTCGACTGCGTCGCCTACACCCCGGGATGCGCCGACCACGCCGCGGCGTACGCGCGCATGGAAAACGCGCGGGTGCTTATGCAGAACGCCTACGGCGTCACCGTGTGCGAGGAGACGGTGGCCGGCGGGCACGGCTACCCCGGCGCGTCGCTGCTGGACCTCCATCCCGCGACCGTGGTCGACGGCCTCGTCGACCAGTTCGAGGCGAACCTCGCCCGCATGTTTGGCAGCGAAGGCTAGGCCCGGCTTCACGTGTGATGTGGCTTTGATTTATTATTGCGCGCCTGTGTAATGAACCCGCTCGCGCTCTTCGTTTTTGTCGCCGCGGCCGCCCGCGCCGCCCTTGCCCAGTCCGTCGCCAGCTGCTACGGCTGTGCTGTGCCTGTGTCCTGTGAATCCGCGGGCACCCGCTACCCCGTGCGCGGCATTGCCCGGATTGGTCAGAGGCTCTGCGTCTGCCACGATGTCGGCGGCCGTGGCACGTGGCAGTGCCTCCCTCTGCCCGATTTTTGCAATCGCACCGTCACCCAGACCGTCACCGCCATGAAACCCACCACGCTGACCCAGACCGTCACTTCTACGAAACCCACCACGCTCACCCAGACCGTCACCACCGTCAGGCCCACCACCCTCACCCAGACCGTCACCACCGTCAGGCCCACCACGCTCACCCAGTCCGTGACCCAGACCGCCCCCAACACCACCGCCAACTGCACCGCCACCGTGGCCCCCGCCCAGTGCAGGTGCGTGCAGGCGGGCGGTAACTACGGCCGCTGGGCCTCGTACTCCGTTTCGTGCCCGGCCACCGCCACCCGCCCCGTCGCCTCCACCACCATGGCCAGTCCCACCACCACCGCCACTGCTGTGTATTCCACGGGCACGGCGGCCACGTCTACTGTTACAGCCACACAGCCCCCCGTGCCGCCCCGGCCCTGCTGCCGCGTGCTGTCTGCCGAGTGCCTCGCGTGCGTGGCGAACCAGACCGTCGCCGAGTACTGCGCCCAGAAACCGGCCACCCGGGCTGCGTGGCGGGTATGCGGAGTGGCGGCGATAAACAGTCGAACCCCTCCAGTGTGTCAAGTCCCATCTGTTGTGACAGCGAGGGGCAAAACGCATTCGATATATTTTCTTGTGCTATTATTGCCATGTCCCTTATTCAGACGCCCTCCGGCTGTGACACAACTGTCAGTTCCGCACAAGTGGTTAGATACAACGGACAAGACTACGGGGTGGGCGACCGGTTCGTGGTGCACGACGAGCGCGGGGCGTGCTGACGCACGCGGAGGTCAGGGAGGGGGGCATGCTGTGGGTCAATGCGAGTGCTCTTGAAAAGGGGTTGGGTGGGGGACAGAAAGCGCGCCTGGTTCAGTGGAGGGATTGGTGTCGCCAGCACGGGACGAAACTGCTCATAAAGAAGCTGGAGAGCTGCCGCGGTGATCACCGCCCCAGTTCGGTGACCAACAGTGTTATGGATACAACGCGGCGTCAATATCAAGGAATCGACAAGGCTGCTATCAGAGGGACATGGGCTCGCATCGACCTCGCCACTGCGTATATCCAGCATGTAGACAAGGACTTCCACGCCAATTGGTGTGGCATCATGGGCAAGGTGTACTCCGGCGACCACTCCGCAGTGGCGGATGTGCTTGCAGAGACGGACCGTGTCGCGGGCACAGAGTCCATTGGCGTTGTGACCACCAAGCGCAGGCGTGAGTCTGGACTCGGTAGCTGTGGCAAGAAGGGCAGGCTGGGCGACATTGCAGCATTCATGGATCCCGGAGTGGACATTGAAACCGCCGTGGCCCTGTATGAACGCAGCCGCATCGCACAGTCTCCTGAGTATATGGGCATCATCAAGCTGCGCGAGGATGGACTGTTTCTGTGACAAGAGAAGTGAAATGCTGCAAAGGGAGGTGGAGCTCGTGAAGGCGCAGACGGCACACCTTCAGCTACAGCGTGACATGCGCGCCGACGAGGACTACCTGCCGCTCGAGTACACCAAGGCGGCACAGCGTCTGCGCAACACGACCCGCCGGGTGTGCAGCAGGCAGCAACCCGGCATCTACGTGTTTGTGTCCAAATACGGCCCCGTGCCGTTTTTGAAGATTGGACTCAGTCTGAAAAACGTCGTCAACCGAATGAAGGAGGCTGCAACCTGGCACACAGACACACAGAAGCGATTGCTTTTTGCTCTGCCCGTGCCGGAGGACAAGTTGCGGGAGGCCGAGAAGTTTGTGCACGCCGCACTGTTTCAGGAAAACATTGAACGTGAAATGTTCGGGGTGGAATTTTGCAAACTGGCCGGTGTTCTGGCTGAAATGGCGGAGCGCTTCATGGTGGAGGACGCCCGTGACTTTGTATTGGACGTGTTTGCGGGAACCTTGACATAAACAGACCGACAGTCTCGTCGAGCAGTTCCGGTGTAGCCCGGTCCCAGCACCCACACGGTCAGCGGCGTGTCCACACAGAACGCCCGGTGCACCAACACGGACAGTGCCACCAGCGCAACAAACCACGCGCCCGCAGAGATCCGCGGCCACACGCGCCGCCCCCGCCGCCCCGAGGAGCGTCAGCGCCACATCCACCAGCGCCACCGGCCCGAGCCGCACCGCGTGCGCCCCCGTGCCCGGCGCGCCGAACGTGTCCTTGTATGCACAGAGTCCCATGCTGGGGCGTGAATAAATCACGGGAGTCTTTATTCATTCGTGGCTTCCTGTGTCTCGTAAAAGGCGGTGGTCATGCTTCCTTCCCAAAGACCTCTCTCTGGAAAAGGTGTAGCACGAAGAAGTGATATCGCATCTGTGTGAAATGGGTGGGTGTCCGAGCCAGAGCGTGACGTGTCTAGACCTTTTGTTCACTTTATCACCCAGTATCCGTTTCATGGCCATGCCAAACTGCTTCAGCGAGTCCTCGTTGTGATTTCCTAATGCCCCCTTGCCATGTAGCCACTTGGAAAACAGTTGAAAAAGTCCAGACGGGGTCACGAACACACCGTCGCGGATGAAGTCCATTGCTTCACAGCCATTCTCGTGGTTCAGTAGGTCACGTAGGAACTGGTGCTCGACGGACACAGGTGGCCGCTCTTTACACGGTTTTCTTGGTTTTGGCCCTGAATGACGAGTCCATGAGTGTGTGCCACCCTCTACTGTAAGCCGGATCCCGATGGCCGAGCTCGCATCGAATGCTTTTAGGTAGTCGGATGGTTGTGCATAGCCGAATAGATGGATGCGTTTTACGTGGTTGGGGTAGTGCCTTCCGTAACACATCACCTGCCCAATTGCGTCTTTGTATCTCCGCACGTTTTTGCACTCAATCACCTCTGTGTCGGTCAGCACGTCAATCCTCCCATCCAGTGTCACCACCTCCGTCTCCCCGTGCTCCCTGGCCGCGAGCGCATCGCGTACAAAACTCTCACTTGGCTCATTTGGGTGATCTATGAGTTGCTCGTACACAGCCATGCTGTACGGTTACATAATTTACATGCCACTGCAAAGCTTGGCTTTATTAGAACGGTGCCTTCTTGACACCGAGCGTCCATACCCGTATCGTGGGTAATGCGGAGGGCTGTGTTCCATGCCCGGTTCAACCAACCCTGTAAACGGCACAGAAAATTTCAGAATGCATCCGCATGGCCATCGGGTATAAAAGAACCAGCCCACATTATCTGCGCCACAACTACCATGCCCGGTTCCAACCAATCTCCCACTAAACCCCACATCTGCTGCGAGGGCGCCCCCAGCCCAAGCAAGCCATTGAAGGCACCAGTCTGCGCGGCGCGTGCCCCGACTGGTATGTCGCCGTGTTTGCCCCCAAGGGTTCGCATGAAATGCGGGTCGACGAGAACCCCTTCACGCGCGACGAGCTCTATCGGTCCCTGGAAGCAAGTTTCGCCACCACCTACGCTGAAATAAGGAGCTGTCAAACCAAGCGCACCAAAACAGCCCACCTGGAGTGCAACACGCGCATCACCCCTCCCGGTCCCAGTCGTGCGGAAATGAAGGCCTGGGCGTCCGACCAGTTCCCCGAGGCCAACCGTGTCGTCATGAACCCCATTCGCGAATGGAACGGTGTCTCGGTATCCCACTGGGACCAAGCGGGCCCCCATGTCTCGGTGTACGGAAATGTTGCCTCTACTACAGAGATGGACCAAGCAACCGCCGAAGAACACGACCTCCAAACTGCCCGAGAGATGTTCGATCAGTTAGAGAAAGAGGACTCAGAGCCACCCGAACGCAAGCCGTTCATGCCTTGTGCCATCCCGGACAACTGGACGCCAAAAGACCTCACGCGCTTTCTGTCTAAATGGGCGGCCTACATCAATGGGACCTCGCTGTATATCCTCAAAGTGTGGTCGCCGGAAAAGCAAGTATTCGTTCTGAAAACTCTCTCTGAAAAGGACATGCGCAATTCGATGCAGGGCTTCTCGGTTGAATACGACGAAGGAACTAGTAAGAAAAAGTATACGGGTATTGACTTTATGACTGGCGAGATGCCGCGCTACGCAAATGCTGTGTTTAACCCGGCATCCCCCCACCCCAAAACCAACATCACCAATCCCGAGTACACGCGCGGCGACCGGCGCATCTTCAACTTGTTCCGTGGCATGCCCTTTAAGTACCGCGATGGCTTCAGCTACACCGGTCCAGCGTGTGAAAGTCCAGAGTTTCTGCCCGGTCGCAACGGTCACCCCATGCCACCCGAACTTCTTACCCGTTATGGCTTGGAGCCCGGCCACCCCGCCGAGCTGTTTGTGCGCCACGCATTTGAAGTGCTTGCCGACGGGAACGTATGCGCCTTTGACTACTTGATGAAATGGACAGCGCACATCTTCCAACACCCCAACGCAAAACCCGGCACCGCCATTCTAGTCGTATCCCCACAGGGTGCGGGCAAGAATGTGTGGTTTGACATTCTAAAGCGCCTCATTGGCAGCGACTATTTCGCCTACATCAAAAACAAGGACCATCTGCAGTCTAAATTCAACTCACACCTCATGCACAAGCTGCTAGCGGTTGTGGATGAATGTGTCTTCGGTGGTTGTCACGAGGTCAACAACATCATCAAGTCTCTGATTACACAGGAGGACGCGATCTTCGAGAAAAAGGGTGTCGATGGCATTCACACGAGCACTTACGAACGCTATGCCTTCCTGTCAAACGAAGATTGGCCCGTCAAGGTTGAACACTCAGACCGTCGTTATGTATGCCTAGAGGCCAGTGGTGTTCGCATTGGGCAGCGCGTGTACTATGAGAACTTGGTCCAGTACTATAGCCGCAGCGACGTGCTAGGGGCTCTTTTCCATTACCTCCTCGACCTCCCTGATGTCCCGCAAGTATTGCCAACTCCGCCCGATACAGAGCTTCGCCGACAGCTCATGGAGAAGAGCCTCTCGGATGAGGTTCGTTTCCTGAAGGACCTGGCTGCGCGCACTAATGGATGTGAAGATGTGGAAATCCCCGACGGCAAGTATGTGACTGCCGGTGGTCTCCTTCCCGTGTTCCGTCAGTGGCTTTTTGACAACGGGAAGGGCACACAAAGCGCCAATTTGACTCGTCTTGGTGGAGTGCTGAAGCGAGTACTTGGGAACCCTAGGGGTGTCCGCCAAAATCAGATAGTGGTGTTGCCCGGAATGCCCGTCCTCTCAAGTAACGACGTACGGTATGCATATGTATTTTCGGTGGAAAAGATCTTTTCCTTTACTGGCTAAATGTTGTAACTGTTGTGCCTGCCATGTAGGCACAAGCCGGTACATCAACCGCGTGATTTGCAGCCAATGAAAACCGTCCGTTGTATTTTGCAACCCCCTTTTCGCCCCCATCGACCAATCAGATGTGTTGTGTTTGGTCGCGTTGTCGTCTGTTGTCATGTTGTACCCAAAATCCGGGGTTTGCTGTGGATATACACTGTCTTCGTTTGAGTTTGGTTTGAGTGTGTGTTTTTTCCAGAATGACCCCGAAACGGTTACAACAGTCACAACATTCAACTTTTACTAGCAAAATCGGTCATTTTTCTCATTTTTCATAGTAGATTGTGTTGTCCCTTCTCTTTTTTATAGTAACAACAAAGGGACAACAGGTTACAACAATATGTGTTGGATTAAGTTATCCCAACACCCCAATATAAACAACCATCATCGACAGTGGGTGTTCTGTGGATATTTTCAACCCCAACACCAATGGACACGATCTGTTCCATGGTGGGTGTTGGCTTGAATGAGAACGAAACGCGGTTGAGCTTTGCGTACACATCGGGTTTGAAAGCGCATCGGGATAAATACCACAATACAGACCATCGAGTTACATCCACGCCAGACCAAACGGGTGAACACGAACAATCAGGAACCAGCCCGACTAGTTTAATTTATTCAGTTCCTCCACGCGAGCGACGTGGCGAGCGGCTCGGAAACAGCTCCTCCTTGCACGTGAGCTCACGGGGGCGCCTGCGTTCTGGCTCGGGTACCCAGCATGGGGGGATGGGGACGCCAAATAAAATGCGTGCAATTGGACATGGATGCCACTGATGGAAAAGTGTGCACGGTACGGAACCCACCCGACATTGCCTATGGGGACCTTATTCAGATCTGGGACTACTGGAGGCACGGCTGGGGTCATTCATCTGTGACAATCGAGGCAAAGTCGGGCAATCTTGATGTCATGAAGAGAGACCTGATAGATTCACTTAGAAGCTATCTGAGAAATGCATTTGAACCATCTCCATGTGTTCGGTATATACAACACATTCACAGCAGCAAGGAACCTGGTCGGTGTTTTATGGACTTGGCGTATGGAGACTGGTCAGTGCGATGGGACCTGCGATCCGTGACGCACTCAAAGGGGGGAATCTAGCGGAGATCAGGTGTGAGCAGGTAGGAATCAACAGATTGCGGGTGTATACAGAAACCCTCGTGCCCTTCCGCGTGATGATGGAGTTATATCGGTGTGCGGACGAGTCAAGTAAGTACGCAATTGTCGAGTGCACCGGACTTCCCCCACCAACATCTGCTGTGTGGTACACTGTGACCTTGTGGCCCCACATATGTAACAAACGTCAAAAGGCAGTAATTGAGCACAACATGCTTTCCAAAAGGTGCTTCCTGGGCTACCTAGTACCACACAATCACGATGAAAGTGGTGACCTGAAGTCGTGCCATACACAAATCAGGAACCCGCCCGACTAGTTTATTCAATTCCTCCACGCGAGCGACGTCGCGAGCGGCTCCGGGAACAGCTCCTCCTTGCACGTGAGCTCACGGGGGCGCCTGCGTTCTGGCGAGGCGCGCGAGCCCGGGGCCTCTGTGATGGCGACGAGGGCGCCGACGACCTCGCGCAGGCGGGTGTCGTGGTCGCGGATGGCATCGACGGCGGCTTGGATGCCGGCGAAGTCGGCGAGGTACGGGCGCAGCATGGCCTGGCCGCCGAGGGTCTCGTGGCTGTAGCGGTCAAACGAGTGGTGCAGGTGCCACTGGATCTGGGCGCACAGGCGGGCCAGCACGGACGCCTCGTCGTCGGGGATGGGGGGCAGGAGGGCGACGCTGTCCATGGTGGTGTGGGTGAGTGAATAAAGCGTGTGAATGACTACTGAGATGTGTGTGTGAGCGGCGATTTATATAGCGCGATGCGGCGGCTGTGCGGCCAATGGGATACAAGGGCGGCCCTGGTCGGAACAGGGCCGGTCTCGCACAACACGGCTGGCGAGTGCACTGGCATTGGTGGCGGCTGGCTAAAAAACGCGCGCGCCCTGTCGCTTGCTAGAACCCGACGTCCGGCGGCGCTGGGCCCGACGGAGACCTACTGGCAGACCACAGCCACCACAAGAAGTACAGGGCCACCACGAGCAGCCCGACGGCGAAGACGGGCTTGAAGAACATCCAGCGTTTCCGCCTCTCGTCCTGATGGGCCTGTATCATATCACTGACTACTTCTCTGGCTGACATTGGAGTGTGGCAACAAAAACTGGGGCGGGCGTGTGGGCCCGCGGCAAATTGGGGGAAAGCCGTGTGCCCGCCCGTTTTATCTGCCCCACAGCAATGCTGGGACTTGCGACACTGATTCTGTGGGGGCTGGGGGCGCTGGTGCCTTGGGCGCCTGCAGCGCACGGGCACGCGGCGATGCTGTACCCGCCGCAGATGCCGTTTTCGCGCGACTTTGTGGCGGCGCTGCCGAAGGCGATGCGGGCGATGACGACGCACCGCGAGTCGTACGGCCAGGACATACCGATGTACCTGCTGCAGACGACGCACCTGGAGTACTGGGAGCAGTACGGGCGGGGGCGGCGCGGGGGGGTGTGGGGGCAGCCGTGCCGGGTGCGGGTGCCGACGGGCAAGACGTACAAGTTCACGGTGGGGCGGCGGATCCGGGTCAAGACGCAGACGGACGTGGACCACGGGGGCGATTTTGAGTTCGGGTTCTACCGGATGGCGGGGGCGGCGCTGTCCACGGCGGACCGGCTGCTGGGGCGGGCTGTGCGAATAAAGGGCGCGGGCAGCGAGGTGAACTCGGGGCGGTGGGACCTGGTGAAGTGCCCGCCGAGTTCGACGTGTGCAGGGGCAGCACGCGGTGCTACCTGCGGTTTTCGTGGCGGACAAGCAAGCGCGTGGACGGGGTGCACCAGAACTACGTGGGGTGCGCGATGGTGACTGCCAAGTAGTTTATTTGCTTACTCGGCCAGCGAGCAGTTGCACACCCACTTGGACTGTGTGGCGTTGGCCGGCGGGGTGGGCACGGGGATGTCCGTGGAGGAGGGTGCCTGGGGGGTGGTTGCCTCGGGGGCGGAGTCGTCGGGTGTGTCTTGGGGGTTGTCGTCGTCGGGTGTGTCCCGAGGGTTGTCGTCGTCGGGTGTTTCCTGGGGGTTGTCGTCGTCGGGTGTGTCCTGTGGGTTGTCGTCGTCGGGTGTTTCTTCGGACACGTCGGCGGGCGCGTCCTGCTCGTCCGAGGGCGTGGGCGCGGGCGGCGCCGCGCTCTCGAACGCCCATGTGGTGTTGGCGTAGCTGGCGGTAGTGGCGACCACGATCGGATTCTGTGTGGGAGAGGGCTTGGCCGCGGGGATGCCGCACGCAGGCACGGCCAGTGTGGTGGCGGCAATGGACAGAAGCGAGAAGATCCGGAACAGCATTTGCAGTCGAGGAAAATAATAAACCGTGGGGCCGGCGAACGCGGCCAAACGTGCGCGCTGCGCTCTTTTTGTGCGCATTGTCAATGGCCGACTTGCAGCAGGAGTTTGATACGGAGCTGGCGCAGTTGTTTGACGTGCACAAGCGGGTGCGCGAGGAGCGCAACAGGCTGAGGGAGCAGAACGGGCAGCTTGTGCGGCGGGTGGAGGAGTGGAGGCGCACACACACAAGCTGGAAGCGTTGCTGAAGGCGGCGGCCGACGACAAGGCAGAGACTGTGGGGTGGTTCAGGCGGTGCACGGCGGCGGTGCGGGGGCTGTTGAGCATGGACTGACGTTATTATCCGATGTGCTATGCATGGGGTTGGAGGAGGCCAACTACTACGCTGGATTGGTGTCGCTGGGGACGTTTGTACTTCTGGTGGTGGACCCAAAGCTGCCTGCCCGAACATATGGGGCCTTTCTGACGCAATGGTGGTGCTGGACGCGGTGGCCTTCCTGTTCTTCTACATTTCCGACGGCGGGTACTCGAACTGCACGGCGTACTCGTTGCGCGTTGTGGCCGACGTGTTGTGGTGCTTCAAAGACGCTTGCAAGTACGCGTACATTACCGACCACACCCTCGAGCTGTGCGCGGTTGGCATCAAACACCTGGACGCTGCGGTGTTTGCGGTGTCCTCTGTGTTGTATTCGGTGTACATCATCTATGCCTATGTGCCGTCCCCGTGCTTCGCGCGCCCTGGCATCGCGGACACGTGGGCATTGTTGCTGCTGTACGGGTTTTGGTTTTGGTTTCCGTTTCGACCACTGCGTTGCTGATTGCGCGCATATGGGGGCTCCTGGCCACGAGGAGCCGGTTGTTGGGCCCTAGCTCGCGGCAACTCGGAGCCAAGCTGGTCAACGGGGCCCGTGTTCTCTTTATCGGTTGCGTGCTGACCACTCTGGCCTCTGTGATGGCTGTTGCCCGGCTGCTGGGTACTTTGGACGGGGGCGTCCAGATCAACGCGCTGCTGTTTGTGTATACGCAGTGCTTGCTGTACATATCACATGAGCGGTGCGAGCTGGGTGAGCTTCGAGAGCTGCGTGAGTCGGGTTGACGCCGTCGACGCCGTGTGGATTACGGTGACGTGTACGTTGGCGTTTCCTCGGGGACGACGGGTTGATAGACATCGACCGAGGGGGTGTGGCGATGTGTGATGGCCGGTGTTGGTGGGAGCGTTTTCAGCCAATCGAACCCGTCTCTTGCACAGACTTGCATGTCGTTGAAGTCTATGTACATATCACTTTCGGGTGCCCACGACTTGCCCTTTCCCCCGTAGAAATTTGAAAAATAAAACGAGTCGATGTAAACGTCGTCTGACCGTCTCCAGTTTATTGTTTGGTTGACAGCCAATTCTCCGTTGTAGTATCCCAGCAACAAACCGTCGTTTTTGCCTATCGAGTTTAGGCGTACCCAAAAGTACAGATTTATCCACTCGCCGACAGGCAAAGTTATTGGTTCGCCCGTAGTTGAGTTTTTCCATTCGATGTCATTTCCAAAACTGTCGGATTTTGTGTGGTAGTACAGGTATGACACCAAACGCCCATTTGCCCGCCACATATTCCGAGCGCTGAACCCGTTGGATGCATCACGCCCGCCAGTCGGGCATGTTTTTCCACACAAGCCAGCAAGCTTGCCGCCTTTGACAAAATCAAAGCCAGTCTCGAATTTGATAGAATAGCTAAAAACGGCCTCCAGTGTGTGGTCTATCCCTACCTTCCACTGGTAGCTGCATTGGTTGGTGCCCACACAACCGCGCGGCAATTTCGTCCTTAATGCGCCGTTCTGCGCAAAAAGGTTCGACTGTCTACCGGTGGCCATGGTAATGTTGGGTATGTCCATGCGGAGCTTTTGGGGTGTGTATGGTCCGTCTGTGACGAGGTCGAATTTACGGTAGAATATCAAACCGGAGCCCGCGGGGCATTGTGACCGCTTGGCCGCGGTCAGGTATAAAAATGCTATAAGCAGTGGGGCAACTAGCATGGTGTTGACTGTCCTGAAAAGAAACAATGTTCACTTGTTGTAATGTCAACTTGCCTTTCCGAAGAGATTGTTTCGCGTGTATCCGTGGCCTTTACATTTCTGGCTAGTGTTTATGTGTCCTGTGTGCTGTGCATGTGTATCGCTATCCAGCGAACCATACACATTCGATTTGGACCACGGGTCGACACGAGATACGCCAACGCGACCGCCAACGCGGTTTTCCTTTACCATTTGCCAGCCATTTGCATTTTTGCGCACTGGCCCAGTGGACCGCTTATGTCAGCTATCTGGAAAATGCTGGAAAATGCCAGTGGTGGTTTCTCTACTGGTTTGCCAAAGTGGTTTCGCTGTCCGCTCCTCTTGGAGTATTGTTGCGGATTGGATTGATTATATCGTGGACACCTGGTGTGGCTCTCAGTAGCCTGACTTGGTTCTTTGTGAACAACGCGGCCTCCCCGGCAACTCTTGTATTGGTTTCCGTCATCCCAGTTATACCCGCTATATGTGTCTGCACGGGTCAGTGTGAGTACATGGGGTATGCTGATTTCCATCTTGGACTTCAGTACTTTCTGGCTTTTAGTTTGGTAATTGGTTTGTGCTTTGTTGTCGCGTGGAAACTATCTAAGTCGGGTGAGGGAAAGTGGTATGGTACATGGCATTTTGGTGTGCTTGGCAATTTATTCAACGTCTGGTGCGTTGGCTGTTATGGTTGACCAAGTTATTTGGTCTGCTGTTGAGTTGGACTTTATCTGGCACGGCTGTTTGGCTTATGGTGTGTTTGTTATACAAGGGATAGTTCTTGTAGTTCTTGGCTTGATTCTGGTGCACGCTATAGCCAGTAGCTGAAATGTTATCTGGTAGCTAATTGATAAATTAAATGTAATTTGTCGACTTGGGAAAATAAATGTGAAGACATACACACACGTGTGTGTACAGTGCAAAGAGATGACACAAATGCAGAGACATGCACCATGCCACACACCGATGATGCAGACATTGCACACACACACACACACACACACACATTGCACGCGGCAGACATATGCATGCATTTAAAGACAGCACGTATAAGACATGCACCCCCCCCCACACGCATATGCACACGAGTAGTGCAAGTGCAAAGACATTGCACACAAAGACATACACCCAAAGACATGTGCAAAGACGTGCATACTTGCACACACACACACACACACACACAACTAGTGCAAAGACATTGCACGCACAAGACATGCACCCCCACCCCCACACACACATACGCACACAACTTAGTGCAGAAGACATTGAACGCAAAGACATGCACCTAAAGACATGTGCAAAGACGCATACTTGCACACACACACAACTAGTGCAAAGACATTGCACGCACAAGACATGCACCCCCACACACACATACGCACACAAGTAGTGCAAGTGCAAAGACATTGCACGCAAAGACATGCATCTAAAGACATCTGCAAAGGCAAAGACATCCCATCTAAAGGCATCTGCAAAGACATGCACACACACACATGCACACACAACACGTGCACCCCCCCCCCCAACACACACACACACACACGCATGCACACACACACACATAAATGCAACACTTATTTATTAACGCGATAATTACTAATATTTGTAAAAATACTTGTAACACGACAATAATCACTAATATACTTGTAACGTGATCACTGATACTTGCCATACCTCCGTCAATACCACTGACTGATACTTGCCATACCTCCGTCAATACCACTGACTGATACTTGCAATACCTCAGTCCCCATCAATAATCACTAATGCTTGCAATACTTATATCAATAATCACTAATATATCATGACTTGTAGTAATACTTCTATCAATAATCACCAACACTGATACTTGGAATGCTCACTAATACTAATACTTGCAATACTTACTTCTATCAATAATCACCAACACTGATACTTGCAATGCTCATTAATACTACTACTTGCAATACTTATATCAATAATCACTAATATATCCGTGACTTGCAGTAACAGTTCTATCAATAATCACTAACACTGATACTTGCAATACTAATACTTGCAATATTTCTATGCAATAATACTTGCGATAACCACTTGTACTGTCTGCTACTTGTAAAAACCCTGACACACTTGCACCCAGCCCCCCACTTAAGGGGCGGTTGGGATCGGGGCGGTGGGATCGGGGCGGTTGGGATCTTCTTCTCGTTGCGCAACGTGCGGAGGGCGGCGTTCGCGGCGGCCCAGTGACCTTGTTGTGACCTCGATGGTCTTGTACTCGTGGTTGTCCTTGTCTCCGATGTTGGTCTTCTCGCGCATGTGGACGCGAATGGGGGGTGTGTTTTTCGGCTCCGGCACGACGTACACGTGGCCCTTCTTGATGTAGGGGATCATGGTGCCGATGGTGTAGAAGGCCAGCTGCAAGGCCCGTGTGACGACATTCTCGAAGTACTGGGCGTCGATGGCACGAGTCTTGCAGCCCTGGATGCGGCACTTGTCCGCCTTGTTCTTGTGGTCGTGCCAACCGAGTTTGGTCAGAGTCGTTTCGATGTTGTCGCTCAGGCCCTGGAAGTACCCCAGCTCGGCGAACGTGTAGTGTTCGTCCCACGTGGGTCTCTTCGGGTTGCCGATGTTGAACACGAGCGCGGCCGAGTTGATCTTTGTGCGCACGTGATCCTTGAAGAGCTTGCTGCAGAGCTTCACGAGGGGCCCCTTCTCTGTAGCCGACTGCATGACCCTCAGTGGCGACTCGGACAGCTTGGTGTTGTTTACGATGGACAGTTGCTTGGCGCCAAACAGTGGGTTTGGATGTGTTCGGGGTCGGTGCAGTAGCCCTCCATGTTTTCGACCTGTGTGAGGTACTCGTCCATCGCCATGTCGGTGAACGACCACGCCATGGTCAGGCAGTATCCGATGACGCGGCTTGCCGTCTGGAAGTACATGAAGTTCTTGTTCGACTCGAACACGCACTCGAAGAGGTTGCTTCCGACGGTTCTGCCCGCGCGGCCAGACTCTTGTCGGTTGCGGAAGTAGCACATCCACCCCAATTCGCTGAACACCGAGATGGGGTATGAGCCGAAGAAGACGGTGGGGGAATACATGGCGACGGCGGTCCTGTTGGCGCGTGTCTTGGCGGGGGTCTGTTGGGTCTGGACGAGCTCGAGCTCCTCCTCGGTGGTGGAGTCCTCGGCGTCCTCGGTCTTGTCCGCCTTCTTCTTGGTTACGCGGCGTGTCTTCCGCTTGGGGGGGTCTTGGTTCTGCAGTGTGGCGGGTGTGGTCAGGCCTTGTGTTTTTTTTCCTATGTCGACTAATGAGCAATTAACGGCAATTGGATTTGCGTAAAACTTGCACAAGTCTGTCATGGGCACATGTGTCTATGTCAACTAATGAGCAATTAACGGCAATTGGATTTGCGTAAAACTTGCACAAGTCTGTCATGGCACATGTGTCTATGTCAACTAATGAGCGATTAACGGCAATTGGATTTGCGTAAAACTTGCACAAGTCTGTCATGGCAAATGTGTCTATGTCAACTAATGAGCGATTAACGGCAATTGGATTTGCGTAAAACTTGCACAAGTCTGTCATGGGCACATGTGTCTATGTCAACTAATGAGCAATTAACGGCAATTGGATTTGCGTAAAACTTGCACAAGTCTGTCATGGCACATGTGTCTATGTCAACTAATGGAGCGATTAACGGCAATTGGATTTGCGTAAAACTTGCACAAGTCTATACCAACGACTTACGTGGCACCCATATGCACATTTCCTTTATATCAAGGTCAACCCGTGCGTGTCAACCTACCTCGGCATCATCGTCGCTCTTGGTGTATTGGCGCTTCAGCGGCGGAAGAGGGCGGGGCTGCGTCTCCTTGGGGTTCATGGTGGCGATGAGAGCCCCCAAAGCCGCCTGCAGCGCCTGTGCACGTGACGTGACGAGCAGACGGGCCTCTGTGATGTCGCGTTGGTGGGTGTACGCCTCCACTCTCTTGAGGGACTTGTCGGAGATGTTGATGGCGGTGTTGGTGGAAGCGACGGCACTGGTCCACTCCGCTTCGAACGACAGCACTCGGAATGTCATCTTGTCCATGGAGTCCAGCATGTGCTGTCCGAACTTGGTGGAAGGCTTGGGGATGTCAGGCGTGGGTGGGCGTTCGCCGCTGCTGGCATGCGTGAACGTGATGTCCTTGAAGAGTGTGGTCTCTCGCAGATGCTCCGTTGCGCCGCTCAGGTCGACGGCTTGCAGGTTGAAACCTTGACCAGGGACGTAGCGAGAACTGGTTGGCACCGAGAATTGGTGGCCGCCATGCTGCTGCTGGAACCACTGTTGTGCGGCGAAGTTGTCGGGGTTGCCTTGTGGGGGTGGGTACTGCTGCTGCAGAGGTTGGTATTGCTGCAGAGGGGGGAACTGCTGCAAAGGGGTGAAACTGCTGCTGCTGCATGAGTGGGAATGTGTTCTGCTGCAGAAGGGGGAACTGCTGCTGCTGCTGCCCCTCCAGCTCGAGTCCATGGTAATGTCGCCTGACTGGTCCTCGTCGGTGGCCCGTGTGACGACTATGACCGGATTGATATTGGTGTTGGCCTGGTTGTCGTCGTTGTTGTCGACTGGGTTGATGACGGTGTTGGCCTGGTTGTCGTTGTCGTTGTTGTCGTTGGTGTTGGCCTGGTTGTCGTTGTCGTTGTTGTCGTTGGTGTTGGCCTGGTTGTCGTTGTCGTTGTTGTCGTTGGTGTTGGCGTGGTTGTCAACGTCGTTGTTGGTGTTGGCCTGGTTGTCAACGTCGTTGTTGGTGTTGGCCTGGTTGTCAACGTCGTTGTTGTCGTTGTTGTTGAGCGGCGCTGTCGCGTCGTCCTTGTCGCCTTTGTTCTCCATTGTTGTGTGTGCTTGTGTTTGCTGTAGCCACTGTGCTGCGATCTGTCTGGTGTTTTGGATTGTGTTCGTTTATATATCCTCGCGGCATGACATGGCTCATCGTTTTCGGCCGTGTGCACTGTAACGTGTTAAATTGTGATTGGTCGGGAATCCGTTGTATCCATGTGTCGCCTTGGATGTACAATGCATACCACTCGCTGATTGGCCGAGGATCAGACGGTGTGATTGTCGTGGTGTGCATCAGTAACACGAACTGCTGGGATTGGTCCATTATTGTGAGCCATCTGATTGCTTGTTGGTATGAGATTGCACGTAACAAATTTGATTGGGTTGTGTAAATTCGTCATGCGGGCAGCCCATTGGCGGAAGGCCGTGGAGCGTGCTCGGTTTGGCATATGAAATTTGATTCGTCGATTTTGCTCCAACCCGATTGGCCAGATTTAGTCCGTGCACTTTATGCAAACGTGTCGGGTATTTGATTGGCTAGCCTGGTAGTGACATCGATTCGTCATGTGGGCAGCCCATTGGCGGAAGGCCGTGGAGCGTGCTCGGTTTGGCATATGAAATTTGATTCGTCGATTTTGCTCCAACCCGATTGGCCAGATTTAGTCCGTGCACTTTATGCAAACGTGTCGGGTATTTGATTGGCTAGCCTGGTAGTGACATCGATTCGTCATGTGGGCAGCCCATTGGCGGAAGGCCGTGGAGCGTGCTCGGTTTGGCATATGAAATTTGATTCGTCGATTTTGCTCCAACCCGATTGGCCAGATTTAGTCCGTGCACTTTATGCAAACGTGTCGGTATTTGATTGGCTAGCCTGGTAGTGACATCGATTCGTCATGTGGGCAGCCCATTGGCGGAAGGCCGTGGAGCGTGCTCGGTTTGGCATATGAAATTTGATTCGTCGATTTTGCTCCAACCCGATTGGCCAGATTTAGTCCGTGCACTTTATGCAAACGTGTCGGGTATTTGATTGGCTAGCCTGGTAGTGACATCGATTCGTCATGTGTTCTAGAATTGGTTTAGGAGGCTGTTGTGTAATGTGTATGTGTTCTGATTGGGCAATGTGGCTGTGGTTTCAATAAACATGGCATTGGCTGACATGTACCCTTTGGGATGCGTGATCTTAGACCAATGGGATGTGGTGTTAGTTTGTATCTCGGTTACAACAGCCGTGAGCCACTCGAACCAACCAATCAGCAATTGGATATAGCCGTGCTGTGTCGCTCTAGCCGCTGTATATAAACGCCGTGCAAGCAGA